>CAUYSK010003752.1:0-10731 GCA_963575035.1 Avahi laniger | reverse complement strand
TTACCACGGCCCACCCTGCAAAGGCTCGCAGTGGGCCTGCTCTGAGAAGAGGAGCCTTTCTCCCCTGTCTCCTTGCAGCTCCCACTCATCTCCAAGACCCACGACATGTGCGGCCTCCGGGGGGTGCCCTCAGTTCCGGGTGGGGGACCAGGGCCTGCAGCACCTCCGTCCCTGCGTCTGTCTGCCTTCCGCTTCCTTCCCCAGCTCCCCTCCCACCCACACGTGGCCACCCGCGTGCCCTGGCACTGACTTCGCTGCTTGGCGGTGGCAGGGAGACCATTTCTCACTCCCAGTCCCCGGACCCCCAGAAGGGCCCCCATGTGGCTGCCCTCCGGACCCAGCGCTGTGGCCTCTGGGCGGGGTCACAGTGCGCACATGGCAGCCTCCCACGGCAACTGTGCAGCCCTGTGCGTGGGCCAGGGGGATTCTGGGGGTGGTTTTCCCCGGTAGGGGAGTGGCACAGGGACGGTGGCTGTCGACCCCCTGCTCCCCGCCCCCCAGGAGCCCAGCTCGCTCGCCGTCATCCCGCAGGCTGATCGTTTTCCTGCTCGTCTCCCGCTGGAGCACGGCGCCACCTCCTTCGGGACGTGCCAGCTCCCACCCAGGGCTGGCGTGCAGGGAGTGGGCACGGAAGTCACAGGGGCCGTGTCACCATTTCCTCCTCCAGGTTTCAGAACCAGAACCAGAACCAGAGAGCGATCTGGACGCTCTCAGCCAGCTGGGAAACTCAGGCGAGAAAATTAGGAGACTGGGGCAAATAGTTGGTTCTTTGAGGCTGAAATCAGTCAGCAGGGGACCTGGGAGACGTGGACCGTCACTTGTTTAGACAAGTGAGGCTTCTGCCACTCTGTCCTGGGCAGGCCGGGAGAGACAAAGGCGCTTCAGATCGGAGCGGAGACTGCCCTCCGCTCCAGGAGCAGGGCGCGCCGGCGTGGCTGGATGCGTTTGCTTCCAGATAAAATTATGTGCTTGGGGTTTGGGTGGACTTAGGCCTCATTCATGCGTCTCTGTTTGCTCAGCCTGCTGGGCCCTGTACCTGGTCCCCAGCCTCCTGGGGACAAATCGAGGCCTCGCTGTTCTTCCAGGGAGTGAAGGAGCATTATCCTCCGTGCACTCTCTTTCTGTGTCGCAGAGATGACACGGCGCCCACCCACGTCATGCTGGACAAGGTGGCCGTCCAGCTGGAGCCATGCACAGCTAGGTTTTGTACCATGGCCGTGCTGTGTGACCCTGGGTATGTTGCTTGACCTCTCTGTCCCCTCATACATCGTGAAGCTTATATCGCCTGCCTGCCAGGTCTTTGTAAGGGTCTAGTGCATTCATTCCCGCCTCTCCTAGGGCCTGGTGATTCTACTCCCAATTATATTCCCAAGAGTATTCCCAAGCTGCTGTCCACTAAAAGACATGAGCCAGAATGTTCAGAGCAGCCTTAGTAGTACCAGCTTGGAGCGAGAAACAACCCAAGTGTTTATCAACGGAAGAACAACTGGACAAATTGTGGTATAATCCCACGGTGGATACTACCTGGCAAGGGCCCGCAGTGAACACTGTGGATGGCTCCCACAGGCGTTAGCTGAGCAAAGTCAGACAGAGGCAGATGAGCACGTAGTGCACGATCCCGTTTACGTGGAGTTCAAGGGCAGGCAGAGCTAGCCTGTGGCGATAGAGGTCAGAAGAGCGGGGATTGCTGGGAAGGGGCACGAGGGAGCCTCCCGGGTGCTGGGTGGTGGTCACGCCACCGCGTACGCGTGCAGGCTGCGCACTTGCCGTCAGTGCACGACCACGCGGAAGCAGCATGGCCATCTCCTCGTGCCCTTCTGCCCCCAGAGAGAAGATCCTTCAGCCTGGAGATGCTCACTGGGTCCGCAGAGCATACGCCAGCCTGGAGGAATCACAAAACGGCATGTCAGGGCTCTGCCGCCTCGAGGGGGCTGCTGCGCCGTGGCAGGCTGTGCTGTACTCGCGGCAGCCGCAGAGTCCCTGGGGGGACTCGCGTGCCCTAGAAGCACGTTGGCCCGGCAGCGGGGCACTGTTCCATTCTTGGATGTGGCCTCTGTGGCTGCTGGGGGCAGCCCAGGAGGTCTGAGTCGGGCAGCATTTGGGCCTCAGGAAGACAGCGTGGCCTGGAAGGAGCCGCACAGCTTTGGACAAGGGACGTCACCTCTCTGGGCCTCAGTTTCCACTTTATACCTTCAGGGATGGGGACCGCGGGTGAAGTGCCAGCCCCATCCCTGGCTCGGAGCAAAACTGGAATCCCCTTTGTCCCCCTCCTTGCTGGTGACACGCTGCCCCCCCCCGGGGCACGGAACCGATCACCCCCTGCGGTGTGTTTACTCTTCCCTCGCAGCTCCCCGAAGGACAGAGATTTTTGTCTGTTTTGTTCATTGCTGTGTCTCCAGCGCTTGGCACATAGAGGTGCTTAATAAATAGTTGTTGACTGGACTCGGCACTGACTTTTTAGCAGCTGGGAGAAGGTTCCCCGAACCTTTTCATTGTCTAGGCTTTCTTTTGGATGGAATCGAAGCCAGAAAACCTCAATATACTCCTGCCAGGGTGCTGGGAGCTGTACACTGAGTGACCCCGAGTTGTTCTGGGTCTGATTTTTTTTTAAGCCAGAAGAAACTGTATAGATGAGGCCCATTCTGCAGATGTAGAGACTGAGGTCAGAGGGGCTGGGGTCCTGCCTTCCAGGGCAGCTTTGATGGGAGAATCCCCAGGCTTGACGTCAAGGTCATCAGGGTTATCTTCCTGCCTTTCCCTCTCAGTCCAGGGAGAGAGGGACCCTCTGGCCTCATCCCTGCTCTGACTGGGGTGTGGCCAGTAGACCCCACTGCCTCTGGCCTCACACCTGCCCCCTGCCTGTTGCAAGTGGGCGCATCAGATAGAGCTGTGTCCCCAGCCCCGTGCAAGGGGCCGCTCAGCAAAGCCGCACAGTCCGTGGCCGTGTGTCTCCCATCTCGTGTGGCTGGGGCCCAGGGCAAGGGCACCATGCCTCAGGAGTGAGTCACCCCCCCTCCGTGCCAGGCAGAAGCTCCAGGGGACGGGGGGTGACCCCACAGAGGGAAGGCCTGCCAGGAGGAGGCCCAGGCACGGCCCTCGGCTCGCTGGGTGAAAACTTTTACATTTGTTTCTTACTTTCAAGCCGACTGGCAGAGATCGGCATGACAGATCAGCGAGAACCCCAAACCTCGGCTCTTCCTGTTCGAGAAGGAGACTGAAACCACGGAGGAAAGGAGAGCCGGCTGGATTTGGCTCCAAAGCAAAGTGGCCCTTGAGCACGGAAAAGCAGAGCAGCGACCAGCCTCGCCAGGAACCAGCCTGAGAGGCGAATGACGGCCTGGGAAGAGGCAGTTGCCGCACAGCGGACAAGCGAAGGGTCGCATGACCGTAATAGGCGGAAGTGGGGTGTGACTCAGAAAGACACTGACTCCCTCGAGGGGACGCTCGGGAACTACCGTGTGAAAAAATGCCAGCCTCCCATTAATCAAAAAGATGTAGATTAGGAAGATAACGTGATGCCGTTTTTCACCCGGCAAACTGGCGGCCGTTTGAACTTGGCGATGCGTCCGTAGGGAGGAGGGCGCCCGCCGTGGGCGTGCAGCCCTCATCTCTAAACTGGCTCCTCTTTGGTGACTTCGTGCCGTTATCCCTCACCCAGCACCGTGTCCACGGAGAGTATTTGCAGCAGCTGCTCATGGCGCCTGCTGTGAACTGGCATTCCGTATGCCCTGTCTCTTCTTGGCCGTCCTGTTGCTCCATTTTGCAGAGGAAAAGGCTGAGGCTTGGGGGGTGCAGTGACTTGGGTGAGGTCCCACGGGGTGGTGGAGCTGGAAGCTGACCCAGAGCCAGCCAGCCCTGAAGCCCACACTCTCCCTCTTCCTGCCTCTCTTCTGCCACGAGTTGGCCCCTGGCGCTCTCAGAGGGAGGCGGCCCTGGCTGGGCCTAGCTGATCCTGGCTTCTCTTGAAATCAGCTTTGCCTCCTAGCAGCCGCGACGTGCGGGACTGACTTGGTGGGATGGGCCTGCTAAGGAGACAGTAGGTACAGAGGAACGCAGTGTCTTTCATGGGGGAGGCCCTGATGTGTAGTGACTGCCAGTTTCCGCAGCGTAAATACCCCCGCTTTGGCCAGGGCGAGACCGAGCGCGGAGCCCGGTGGGGGGGAGATGGGCACAGCTCCGCACACAGCCACAGCCCTGCCACTGCCCGGTGGGGACCCTCGCTCTGCTTACTTAATCTCTCTGAGACTCAGTTTCCTTATTTGTAAAATGGGAGTAATGTTTACTTTATAGGGTGGTTGCGAGGATTAAATGGGTGGATGTGTGTCAGGTACCTGCATGTAGTAGGTGCTCTCTAAGTGTTTGCTGCTATGTGCATCATCCATTCATTCATTCATTCATTCACTTTTCACTCACTCCTTCAGCCCTTCCACATCTGTCCATCGAGGCCAGCTGTGCGCCAGGCCTGTGCTGGAATCTTCCTTTTCCCTCTCTGCTTGTGGAATCAGAGGGGGAATGGCCTCCCCACCAGTGCCTTCTGCAGAGTCTTGGCCGGACGCTCGTTTGCCATTGTCAGTTTGGAAGAAGGGACCCGGTACCTCAGGTGTGATGGTCGTCGGGGCCGGTGCTGAGAGTGCACGGGCTCTAGGCTTGAACCCAACTCAGTTACTCCTCAGTGGGTGGCCTTGAGCAAAGCACTGCTAAGTTCTGAGCCTCAGTTTCCTTGTCTGTAAAATGCGCTAATGGTGGTCCCCTCGCAGGTGCTGGGGGGCGGGGTTTGAAGAGCCAAGGCCGAGAGGCTGGGCCAGGCCAGCCCTGGGCTAGGGGCCCTGTCCCACCCCCTGAGTCCTGGGGGCAAAGCCAGGGGACGCAGGAGGGGCAGGGTTTCCCTGGTTTGAACAGGGTTCTCTAAAAGCGTGGCGCTGAAAGGAGCCACCCTCCTTCTGTCTCTAGCAGTCCCTGGTTCCCAGCCCCCTGTTCTGTCCCCACTTTGGGCCATCGGTCCCCACCACAGCCGCCAGTGATCAGAACCTCCATCCCTTGAGCCCATCTGTGTGCCAGGCGCTTCACGGGGTGCCTGTGGTCCTCGCAACCACCCTGTGGTCAAGTTCTTACAATCACTTTGGGTGGGCACGTAAGCAGAGGTGGTGATGCTGACGTCCTTCAAACAGAGGACACAGGGGTTTGTGTCACATCTGAGGCTCAGCGTGTTCCACCCTCCCAGCTGACCTGTTAGGACATTCCTGGAGCAGTTTGGTTTGGTGCAGAGGTGGGAACAGTATTGGCCTTGCCTCAGAGGCTCTCCCGTGGTGACTGCCTTCCAAAGAGCACAGCTGGCAAAAGGGGAAGAAGAGGAAGTCCGTGGTGGGGAGACTGGACAGGTGCGAACCCAGCCAGGTGCCCACGGTGGGCGTCAGCGCTGAGCGTGCTGACAGCCTGCGCCCTTGATAGGGTGGGGTATTAACGTTAATGTATTAATATGTCATCGATTGTAACAAATGGACCACACTAATGTAAGATCTAAATAGCAGGGAGAACTAGGTGGGGTTGTGTTAATGGGAACTCTCTGTACCATCTTCGCAATTTCTCTGTAAACCTGAAACCGTCCTAAAAAATAAAATCTGTTAAAGGGAAAAAGGCTATCCAAAGAGGTGCAGACTCACACGGCATCTTGGTGCAAACGAGCAGAGGCCCCTTCCTCAGCACGCCATAGTTCATGGCTCAGCGAGCACGGCCCAGGCTGGGCGTGTGTCCCGTTCTGCGCCATGGCTGGGTGTACCCTGCCCCAGCTGACCACGCATGGGGGCCCTGCCTCCCCATCCAGGAGCTGCTCCCTGGATGTCCAGGAAAAACCGTAGTTTCTTCTTGCACCAACAGGAGTGGGTCTGTGCTCAGATTACCTCTTACCTGGTTCACCTCCAGCCCCCGCCACTCCCAGCGCCCTCTGACCTTCACATTCGGGAGGAGTTACATCATTAGACCCCGACGGACTCACTCCCCAGGATGTCCTTGGCCCCGACCCTGGCACCAGCCCAGGGTGACTTTGATGTAGTGTTCTGGCCGGTCCTTGGGCCCATTTCCCGCCTTCCCTGCCCGGGGCTCTCTGGCTCGCTGTTCCCAAGGCTTTGGAGACCTCACGCTCACCACCTCCTTCTCGGATCTCCAGAGTGGCGATTTCTGGTAGCTGCCTCAGACTCAAGTTCCCATCGCCGTCCATAAAGTTGGCCTGGACCTTGGCCGTGGCGCTTGGACTGGACCTTCTTGGAGCGGCGATCGGGTACTGCTGCTTCTGCGAATGGGGTCGATCTTGGAGAGAGCCCCTCGTCCCTTGCAGATTTCCAGAGGGGGATATGGGGGCACCAGTTAAATGAGACGTTGGGGATCTTGCTTGCAGCTAGTTACAGGTGTGACCGGCTCTGCTTCTGGCCTTTAGTAGTGGCAACAGCGAGGGGACAGGGGCCGTGCTCTCTGAGCACCTACTGCGTGCTTTCTCTTTTGTTTGTTTCTCCCCTCGACAGCCCTGGGACGTGGGCCTTGCCACCCTTACGCTACAGACAGGAAACGGGGGGTCTGCGCAGCTATGTGCATGGTGGAGCTAGGATCTCAAACTCCCTTCAGTCCTGTTTTAAATCCGGTCCCGTGCATCGATGGCCCTGGTGGCCAAGGTCCCCAGCGGTGGTTGTGAAATCGACCTGATGCTTCTGGCGGAGAGTGGCAAGCTGCTCACGGTCGAGGTCGGGGACCGGCCCATCCCGATTTGCCTGGGACTTCGCCAGCGCAGGCACCGGCGGACCTGCGGCTTGGTCCCCCTCCCCCACAGCCAAGTTTCTCCAAGTATCAGCGAGTTTCAGGTGGAGGGAGAAATGTAAATGTGAGCTGATGAAGTGGAGTGGCCTGTGGCCTCGATGATCCGCGCTGTAACAGTGAAGTGGAAAACACATCTTTTCACTGACTAGGAATTGCCAGGATTTTTAACGAAGCCGTGGAGCAGGAGCCCTTTTTAGAAAAGGAAGGTGCCCCTGTCGCGGTTCCTTGTTCAAGGCTTGGGCGGCAGTGGGGAGGACTCTCACTTTGGGCTTGGCGGAAAGATTGCAGACGGCAGGGCTCAAAGTTCATAATAGAAAAGGGGGTGTTTTTTATGTGCGTGTGTTTTTAAAGTAAGTCCAATGTGTGTGTTAATTTTGCTGAAAATAGCTTTGTGGGGTGGGAGCCCTGAGTGGGAGGAGGGAGGAGGCCCAGGGTGTCTCTGGGAGCAAAGCTTTCCGAACCTCGGTCTCCCCACCTGAGCAGTGTGCACTGCGGTCGCCCTTCCCTCCAGGGGGGCCGTGCGGTGTGTGTGCGTGCGTGTGATGTAGCAGGTACACACACCAGTTCAGCGAGCTAACGCAGGCAAGCGCTCAACACGGTGCGTGGCCCAGAGTCCGTGGGGCATGAACGTGAGCCGGTAGCGTCCCCAGCCCTCTCGGGCAGGGAGCGTGTCTGAGAACAGAAATCCGACGTTTCGCTTCATCGGCCGTCCATTCTCTCCCAACTTCTGGGGCGCTGTTTAACCCCACATCCTGGGCTTCACCTCTGGAGTCCATGCCTGTGGTGCAGTATAGTAGCTGTTTTACTTTGAAATTATGTAAACTTAAGAATTCATGCAGTGAGCCATGATCGGGTCCCTGCACTCCAGCCTGGATGGCAGAGCAAGACCTTTTCTCTTAAAAAAAAAAAAATACTGGTTCCTTGGTTGTACCAGCCACATTTCGGGTGCTCAGTAGCCACACGTGGCTACTGTATTGGCCACAGCAGATATAGAACGTTTCTGTCATCGTATGGACTTCCGTTGGGCAGTGCTGGTTTAGAGTGAGGGGACTCTAAAGGGCTAAGGGCCCAGGGAGCCACCTGCCTCACGTCCTCTGCCCCCGCACCCTGCTGCGCTTCCCCTGCAGGTCACCCGGTAACCCCACGGTCCCCTCGCCACCCTGCCCGCCCTGCCTGCCACCTCTTGGCTGGTCTCAGGGCTGCCCGTACCCTGGCACTGACAACCTTCCCGGCCCCAGGAGTCTCCGCTGGCTGGCAGGAGAACGTGGCAGAGGTGCCAGGCTTGGCAGCTGGCGCTGTTGGCTCAGCGGGACTGGGCAAAGCCTGAGCTCTCAGCCTGGGTGCGGCCCGGCTCTGGGCCCGTGGTGTCTGCGTAATCCATCAGGGAAAGGTGGGGGTCTGGTGGAAACTGGGAAGCTGTTGGAAGCTTCAGTAATGGACAAACTGGAAAACTTAGCCACTAAAAAAAAAAAAAAGAAAGAAAAGTAGGGAGGGAAAGCTCGTGGGTGATTCTGTAAGAAAGAGGCTTTGATTTTGGCCTGAAATACCTTCCCTCACCTTTACTCAATTTTTTCACTCACCTGGGAGCAGGTTCAACGTGCCAGACACTGTGCTGGTGCTGGTGATACAATGGTGGCCTGTGGGGACAGGTCACTGTCCCTGCCCTTGGGGGCAGTCACAGACCAGCAGGGGAGACAGACACTTTAGCTTGGCCAGTGCTGGTCCCACTGACCCCGAGTGTTAGAACAGACCACACGGCGGGATCACGTGGGCAAGGACTGATTGTCCCCTGCGGATCCCAGGAACCGCGGCACGCCAGGCGCCATTCAGCGGTTGCTGGGGGAACGTTGGTGCAGGGTGTCTTCGGGAACTGAGAGCTTACTCTTGTCTCATTTCCTCCTCCGAGACGATAGCCCTGCTCCCGTTTAATGGCAGAGGCAGTAAGTTCTCAGTGCTATGCCTGCTGCTTCCAGGATATACTCAGGCGAGTTGCCTCGTAATGCCATAGCCAAGATGAACTGAGTGCTGACTGCACGCCGGCCACACTGCTGTACCCTGAGCATCGCATTAACCTTCACAACAAATGCACGAGGGACCTGTTATTACTATCCCCATTTTAGAAAGGAGGAAACCGAGGCACAGAGAAGTTAGGCAACGGAGCCCCAGTCACGCAGTGATGGCATGGGGTTGCCGGGGCCTCCTGAGCTTTGCCAGGCTCAGACCATTCCCAAGAAGCCGATTGGACTGAGTGGTCCCTTCCCTCCGGCCCCCATGCCACCTGCAGAGACAGCCCCAAAGCTGTCACTGGCCCGCCTTTTCTAACAGGCTCGGAGCAGGGGCAACATGTGGCCGCGGGGAACAGAAAACATTGCCCTGAGTTGAGCCTGTGGTCCCCAGAGTGATGATCTGGGCCCCAGGAAGGAAGGCCCAGGCGGAGGCTGACTTCATCCATTAGCACCGAGTAAACACGCCGAGGGGCCCAAGGGGCTGCAGCCTAGGCCTGGTGGGGGACAGTTCCTCCCTGCTCCCCCCTTGCCTCCTCAGTTCCTCTGGGGGTCCTCTGGTTACTGCCCACACTACAACAGTGAGGCCTGAGCTAGAGACGCCACCACACAGGCCTTAGGTGCTTTGGGCGGAGTGTGCTGGGCAGTGAGGTCTGAGTTCAAGTCCTGCCTCTGGCCCTTCCTAGCTAGGTCTGATGGGGTGTGTGTGAGCAGAGGTCAGTGACGGTCTCTGCAGGGCAGAGGCCTTTGTCTGACACAGGGTCTGGCTCAAAATCTGACCTTTTTGCTCCCTCAACAAACACTCGATTGAATTTCATAGACTGGCTCAACTCTAAAACTTTTCAAAATAAGAGCAAGTTTCTCATATGTGCTAAAACTTAGGGCCTGATGCTGTTCTGAGCACCCAATATGTATTATCTCATTGAATCCCTGTAACAACCTTGTAGGGTTGGTACTACCATTTTTCATTAGATCAGAGATTGCTCGTAAGATACCCCATTCTCTTATGTGCTTTTAAGAAAGAAAAGAATGCTGCTAGAGCTTGATTATCACATCAGTTTTAAGGAAAGTTCAACTGTGCACCTTTGAATTGATGAAGTATGGTTTTGTGTCCGTTTTACAGATGAGGAAATCAAGGCACAAAAAGGTGCAGTAAGTTTCTCAAGGACACACAGGCAGTGAAAGGCAGAGCCAGGATTTGAACTTAAGCACCTGGTTAGTAGAGCCTGGTGTCTTAGCCACTGCAGTGTGCTGTAGAATGATGTGACCTAAGGCTAGGACAGAACGGTGGCTAAGAGCACAGGGTCTGGAGTTAGACATACCCAGTTGTGGATCCCACTCCCATGACTTACGTGCTGTGTGACTTTGAGATGTCCCAGTACCTCTCTAACCTTGGTGTTCTCATACGTAAAACGGAAATGTCACAGCAGGGATTAAATTCGGTGAAGCTTGAGAAGTACTTGGCCTCAGCGGAGGCTGTTCTCATCACCACCACCATCATCATCACCACCATCACCATCATCACCACCACCACCATCACCACCACCACTATCATCTCCACCACCATCATCACCACCACCATCATCACCACCACCACCATCACCACCACCATCACTATCATCACCACCACCATCATCACCACCACCATCATCACCACCACCACCATCACCACCACCATCATCACCACCACCATCATCACCACCACCGTCACTATCACCACCATGACCACCACCATCACCATGACCACCACCATCACAACCAACACCACCATCACCATCACCACCATCACCACCACCGTCACTATCACCACCATCACCACCACCATCATCATTAAATGACCACCACCATCACCAACACCAGCACCACCATGACCACCACCAGCACCACCATCACCACCACCACCACCACCATCACAACCACCACC
>CAUYSK010003750.1:0-12926 GCA_963575035.1 Avahi laniger | reverse complement strand
GGCCTTAAACAATCCTCTCACCTTGGCCTCCCAGAGTGCTGGGATCACAGGTGTGAGCCATCTCGCCCAGCTGATTGCTGGTTATAAAGGTGAAATGATTTTGACTTCTGACATCCCATTTATCACCAGAGGTCATGTGATTGTACCATCCCTCTCTTCCTGTTCCATGTATCTCTTTCCCAAAGATGAGATTTCAGTGGAAGAGGATCATCCTCTCAGAAGAGGACTGATTTTTAATCAAAGTGATAAAAGTAACTGTGTTCTCTTCTATAATCTGAAAAAAAAGCAACTTTGGATCTTTATAAACCCATTTGTGCCCTTTTTTGAGAAAAGAGTTTGTCTAGAAAAGTCTTGTTGTAGAGGTTTGTAATATTTCCTTGACTAAAGAACTCAAAGAACAGAATGCTTAGCACAATCCCACACACATAATAGATATTCAATATACACTTATTCAGAAAGAGAAAAGTAAAGTGCAAAGGAAAGAGGAGGAGGAGGAAAAGGTAGACAGGGAGAGGGAGAAGGAGGAAATGACAAGGAGATTGAAAAAAGAAATATATACATATATACACACACATTCAGTCAAATTCAGTTGAATATATATATATGCAATCAGAATAGTTCAAGTTGCAGAAAGAAGGGTACATCCAGATTGGCATTATCTTAATCATCCAGGAGCCTCTTTATAGCGTCTGTGTGTGACAGACATATCTGCAATACCATTGAGCTTATAAAGTCAAAAGGCCCAAGTGGCAGGACATTTTGCACTGCAGCCTGAAGCTAAAGCAGAGCCTTTCCTTGATCTGGACAACACTCAAAACCGGATGCCTTTACTTACTTAGAGTGTCAGAGAAGTGTGCTCAAACATGGTAGGTTGCCTCCAAAATCCAAAGAAGCCTTTTCTTTGTGATGGGACATGCTAGGTATAGCAGTTTGTTTCTAACTTTTGGAGGGAGTATTTTAATATTCCTCAACCATCAAACCCATAGAAACTTTGCTGGTGTGTCAGACCTCTGAATTTTCTCAGAATTCATCTTCTATCTTTGGCACACTTGTGTTTTACTAAGGTATTCAGGGTGCTTGCTTCTTCCTGCTCACCAGGTGCGATTAACAGAACGCAACCAATGTAATGGGCCGGTGTGATAATCCATGAGATATTAAAATAATTATTTCCCTCTGGATTCTATTATGACAGAGAACAGCCCTAAAATGAGACAGCGATGGTGTCTTTATGTGTACTCCCTATCACATAAAGGTAAACTGCTTCTGATTACTTTTGCTAACAGAAACTGGAAAAAAAAGGGCGTTTTCTAGGGCAGTATCTACATACTACATGCCACACTACAAATGACATCATCACATAATTAGGCTTGAAAAAATCCACATTCATGTTCCAAGGCCAGTTTGGCTTTTGCCACCAGCCAGATGGTTGAGTTAAATGGGAAAGTTTGGCTATTGGTAGGTTTTTATTCAGGAGGAGTCTGGTTCCCTCAGAGTTGGGAAATGGAAAGCTCGTGCTGGCAAGGAAGGTTCAGGGAATATGGGATTCAACGTTCTCAGCCCCATTCTCTTTTTCTCAAATATTCCCACCACATGTCTTAGGTTCCCACTTCTTTCCTATCAATGCCTTAATTTGACATGAGAGACCTAATGATGTTGTGCATTTAATCAACACCACCACTCTGCAACCTTTCCAATCAGGCTCTGTGTTTCATTCTCAATGACATCTACCCTGTGCCAATAGGAGCCAAGGGACATCTTTAAACATGTGATAGACACTTTCTGATTTTCTACCGACTATCCTCAGTTGTGCACACAATGATTTAAATCTGTCTTTTTCTCTATACATACTCTCCAGGGCTATGAGACGTGGCCATCCCAAGCCAATCAATCTTTGTACTTAGTATTGTTGCCATAGCCACTAAAAGCCATGGCTTCCAATGCCTTTCAATAGATTTAGGGGGTACAATTATTTTTTGTTACATGGATGAGTTGTATAATGCTGAAGTCAGTGTTTTAGTATACCTGTTACCAGAAGAGTGTACATACATTGTACTTGACAGGTAATTTTTTATCCCTCACTCCACTCCCACCCTCCCCACTTCTTAATTTCCAATATCCATTACATCATTTATGATAATATATATCCATTGTTCCATTCCCTATTATAAGTAAGAACATGTGGTATTTGTTTTTCCATTCCCGAGATACTTCACTTAGGATTATGGTCTCCAGTTCCATCCAAGTTGCTACAAAAGACATTATTTCATTCTTTTTTATGGCTGAGTAGTACTCCATGGTGTGTGTGTGTGTGTGTGTGTGTGTGTGTGTGTGTGTACATACATATATACATAACACATTTTCTTTATCCACTCATCAGCTGATGGGCACTTAGGTTGATTCCGTATTTTTGCAATTGTGAATAGTGCTGCAATAAACATTTGGGTTTAGGTGTATTTTTGCTATGACTTCTTTTCCTTTACATAGACACCCAGCAATGGGATTGCTGGATCAAATGGTAGGTCTACTTTTAGTTCTTTAAGGAATCTCCATATTGTTTTCCATAGGGGTTGTGCTAGTTTACATTCTCACCAACAGTGTATAAGTGTTCCCTTTTCACTGCATCCACACCAACATCTATTGTTTTTTGACTTACTGTGGTGGCCATTCTGATGAGGGTCAGGTGGTATCTTACTGTGATTTTAATTTATATCTCCATAATGATTAGTGATGTTGGGCATTTTTTCATATGTTTGTTGGCCAGTTGTATATCTTCTTTTGAAAAAATCTGTTCATGTCTTTGCTCACTTTTTTTATTTGCTCCTCAAATCACACTTTGTCCACTTTTTGATGGGGTTGTTTTTTCTTGCTGATGTGATTGAGTTCTTTGTCAATTCTGGATATTAATCCTTTGTCAGATATACAGTTTGTGAGTATTTTCTCCCAATCTGTAGGTTGTCTATTTACTCTGTTGATTATTTCCCACTCCCTTTTTAATTGCTCTACCAATCAGGAGTCTCGTAGGAAAGAGATGGAACCCTCAAAATGAATGAGTAAAGAAAGTTTAATGAAAGTACTATTCACAGACGCGTGACAAGATCTAGGGAAACTATAAGAGATGGTGGAGCACCACGTGGCTAGCAACAGCTGGATGCCATCACCATTTCTGAACTGGAAAAGGCAAGCTGAGGAAGGGAACACTGAAGCCAGGGAGAGCTATAGGGGTCTGCGAGAAATTGTGGCCTTTGATATAGGAACACATAGCCTGTCATCAATCAAGAAGGCAGCCAAAGAAATACATCCATCAGCCTTTTGCTGTCCTCCCATTTTTCAGTCTCTTGCCAGTGCTTCCCATCGGCCAAACCCACCTGGACATCAGGTTAATGCTATCGATAGAGGTCAGGATCTGGGGGCACAGAGCAGAGTGAAAAAAGATGGCAAATGGACCTGAAAGAGCAATTAAGACTAAATACCCTAGTCAACCACCCTTTTCTTCCCATCTGCATCCACTATTGTTCTTTTTTTTTTTTTTCTTCCAGAAGAAAAACTCATTTCCCCAAAATAGGGCACACACAAAACCTATTGCATCCTTGGGTATTATCAATTCAGTCACATTCTCACCTGAAACCTAAGACATTAGCCACCACCAGTGCTCTTCGTATAAGACTGCAGATATTTAGAAAAGAAGAAAAATAGACCGTCAATCAGCACAAAACACTGTACTGTCTGATATGGACAACATCCAGAACAGTATATTCCTCTGACTCCTTAGCGTCTATATGACTCATAACTGCTGTGCTCTGGCTATGAGGCAATTGGAGCTGTCAGCAGGAATGATTATCAGGTAGAGATGGGGCTAAGAAAGAATTATGGACCAGGGTAGCAGGGGCAGAAGGACAGACCAGGAGCTTCTGAGCTTGGTCATCTTTAGTATCAGGATCCAATTTCAGTCTTGATCAGCAGGGTCTAGCCCATCTTTAGAGGAAAGTAGGATCCAGCCCCAGAGAAGGGACCTAGTAAGAACTAGGTGATGGGGTGGTTTGAATTCCAACCTGCTAGGCTGGTGCTCAGGCTGGGTACTGATTCTATCTGGGAACGGCACAGAAGGCCCCATAGACTCGCAGAGGTCGCCAGATAGACAGGGAGTAGCCCAGTGCTCACATGGCTCCCTGTTAACCAACAAATATTGAGCATTA
Source organism: Avahi laniger (assembly GCA_963575035.1). Classification (NCBI taxonomy): domain Eukaryota; kingdom Metazoa; phylum Chordata; class Mammalia; order Primates; family Indriidae; genus Avahi; species Avahi laniger. The sequence continues at coordinate 8,733 of CAUYSK010003750.1, read as the reverse complement.
CTATGGGCCAAGTATTGTCCTGGGAACTGGAGATGCAATGTTGGGGGGGGTGGAATCTTGTCTTAGGTTAGGAGCTTAGGTAGAAGTAAAGAAAGCAGAGTTCAGATAAATTAATTCAAATGATGAATTATTACAATAAAATGTGGTGTAGAGGAGAATGATGGGGTAATACCAAAGCACGTAACAGGGAACCCTACCTAATCTGGAATGTCAAGGAAGACTTCCCAAGGAGACAAACTTATTTCAGGATCATTAGCCGGCAGCTGCAAGAGCAGCAAACCACTTCCAGATACCACTCCCTCGCGGCGAAGGAGCTCCCAGTTACCCCCCCCCCCACCAGACTTGCCTCTGCCAAGCTCCACGCCAGGGCAGGACAGAGCCAGGCTGAAGGCTGGCGTCTGCAGGAGACGGGAGACAGAAACTGCTTCTGTGGGTGTGTGTCTTTACCTCTAGTGGCTCCATTTTCTCTGTGAGTCTGTGATTTCTCTCTCTCTGAAACCAAGCCTAGCAGCCATTGAAAGTGGATCTCAGGTCCTTGAGGCAAATGTGAAACCCTCTCACATTATTTCTGCCTGTCCTTTCTTTCTTGATTCCCTTGTCTGCTCAGCTTTTGACTCTTTCTTCTATTGTGGTTTAGAACTCAAACTCTGAGGTCATATAACCCTAGATTCCAATGCTGGCTTTCTCAGTTACCAGCTATGTGACTTTGGGCAAGTTCCTTAATGGCTCTTGGCTTCAATTTCCCGCAATTATAAAAGGGAGATAATAATAATATGTAACTCCTAGGGCTATTGTAAGAATAAAATGAGATACACCGCTATAAAGGGAACCTCTAATTATTCACTTTTCCCTCTTCTTGTACCTGACCACAAAATCTCACTACTGAAGTTTGGCACACACTATTCACTGGAGCACAGATCGTGGCTGCTCTCAGGTGTTCCCCACTCATGGCTGCTCCGCACAAACACCTCGCCCAACCCATTCTCCAGGACCCCCTGCGAGGATCTCCATCCAGTTGGTGCTCACCTAGGGGTGCAGACAATTCCTCCTTACCTCCCCTCCTCCCTCCCCTCCCTCTCATTCCATAAACTATTCCTAATGTGAATAGAAGTTTTTTGCATATGGTCTTTTTTGTATTTATGGAACAATTTTATGTAAATTCTTCTTAATTTCAAAATCACATAAATATAGCGTTACACATTTCTGTCTATGAAAAAAACTGAAACGGTATCAAGTTGCTTTGTACTAATGCTAATGTTTTTCTATGGGTCTGTGGGCCTGGATGGGAATGAAATGGTCCTCTGGCCTGGAACTCCATGATCTCTCAAAGTTCCTTTAGAGATACGAAGAAGCAAGCTAAATGACAAAATAATGAGTTCTCGTCTCACATGATTTGAGAGCTATGTTCCCAGGCTTTGTGGAGCTATTGCGCGGCTGGTATTTCAAGAAAAAAGAGTATAGTGGTCTATCTTTCTTTATATTTAAACATTTTTTAGGATTTATTTATTTATGCTAGTTTCTTATTTGATTTCAGAATCTAAAAATAAGCTTCCTGGTTAAACACAATTTTCTTTATTGTGACCCTGAAGGCACTGTATCAGAATACTTTTCTAACTTTTTATTTTGAAACGATGTTAGATTGACAGACAAGTTGCAAAGACAGCAAAGACACCTTTCACTCAGCTTCCCCTGATGTTACCGTCGTATCTAAGTATGGCACGTTTATCAAACCTAAGGAACAAACACTGGTACAGCACTATTATTAATCACTACACCGCAGACTTTGAGTTTCCCCAGTTTTTCTACTTATGTTCTTTTTCTCTCCAGGATTCGGAGGGATCCCACACTGAATTTACTTATGACTCCTTATTCTCCTCCACTCTGTGACAGTTTCGTAATCTTTCCTAATCTTTCCTTGTTTTTATGAACTTGATGCTTTTGAAGAGTACCGATCAGATATTTTGTAGAACGCCTCTCAGTTTGAATTTATCTGATGTTTTCTCATGAGTAGACTAGGGTTATGGATTTTTTGGAAGAATATCACAGAGTGGAAGTGCTCTTCTCATTGCATCATTTCAGGGATACATGATATAAACTTGTACTTATCAACTTATTACTACTGATGTTAACCCTGATTACTTGGTTAAGATGGTGTCTGCGGGTTTCTCTACTGTAAAAGTCCCTGTTTTTTTCCCTTTCCATCTTCTATTCATTAGAAGTGAGTTACAGAGTTCAGTTAACACTCAGGTCTGGGGAAATAAGTTACGCTTCCTGGAAAGAGGAATATCAAAGAATTTGTGGACATATGTTAAAATCACCAAAGTATTTAGTACATATTTTGGGGAAGATACTTTGAGGCTATGTAACTATTCTCTTTCTCTTTAAAGTTTCACTCTTAATTTTAGCATTCATCCCTGAGTCTTACCCACAATAATTATTATTGAGATAATACTAAGATATTCAAATGTTGATTTTTTTTATTGCCCTCCTTCCTTCTACTTTTATTATTTAAAATTTTGGAATTTTTCTGTGAGGAAGAGTTCTTCCTTTGTCCTAATTTATTGATTTATTCAATCATTATTTATATCATTAGTATGGACTAATGAATATTTATTTTGTTCTTTGGGTTATAATCCAATTCTATTGTTATCAGTGTTGTTGCCCAAATTGTTCCAGGTTTGGCCAATGAAAGCTCATTTTATTTCTGTATCATCTATTTATCAATCAACATGAATTTATATTGGTATCCTTGACTCCATTCTAGCACCACAGGGTTCATTCTAGTCATCCTTCTCTTTCTTATTTGTAACTTATTTTGTTTGGTAGTAAGAAACGTAATTTCCATTAGCTACAATTTACGTACTTATGAGTTCAACCCTACTATACCTGTAAAGTAGTATCAGCATTGCTTACCTGTATTCTTGTGCAAAACACAAGTAGAAACCCAGTAGAATACAATGATTTTACACAGTTCTTTCTGTCTTTATTCTTACAGTTTCTAGTGAAAACAAAGTTTTCCAAAAGTACTTGGGTCAGCTCCTCCCCTACCCCCATGCGGTTGTGGTATATATGGTCAGATTCTTTTGTCATAGTCTGCATTCTATCTAGGGATTCCTGACGGTCCAATTTATTTTTGAAAATTTTCATACAGTGAAGTTTACTCTTTGTGGTATACAGTTTAGTGGATTTTTATGGAATACCCAGAGTCCTGTACTCATCACCATAGTACCATACCAGACAGTTCCATCGCCTGAAATTCCCTTGTACAGCCCCTTGAAGTGAACGCCTTCCTGCCTCCTGCCCCAACACCTTGTAACAACATTTTCAAGTAATAAAAGATAGTAGAAATCAACTTGTCTAAAGTGTTTATATTTTATAAGTTTTTGGTATTTTTCAAATGTATAAAAGTAATGCATACACATTTTTGTTTAATGATAGAGAAATGTGTAACACGAAAAGCAAATCTCCCTCAGTTGTGACTGCATGTGTGAGTATGTAAGTGCTTGTCTACTTTTGGGGGTCTTTTTTTATCTCTGTTGGTGGTCTTTGTCTGGCCCAATGTTGGACCTTTAAATCTGGAAGTTTCTCCTAGTAGCCAATGATTCCAAGCCCTGTTCCCAAAAGTAACCAGTATTGACCCTTTTATTTCACATATGAGAAAGTTGAGAGTCAGAGATTAAGATCACGCAGGTGTTTATGACAAAGCTTGAGGGGAAATTCGGACTCAAGACTCCAAGCCCATTGTTCTTCCTGCTTTCTGGTGATTTTGTTCAAGGGCGTGGGTTCAGATAATCTGCAACCCGAATGTGGGTGGGCATAAGATGGATGACTTGTAAAACACAGTTGACTTGGTCAGTACACCATTTTGACCTCAGTTACTGCAAATATATAAGAAAGGACATTTGTGTGTTGGGGGAAGGTCTCAGTCAGGTGATTTTTTTACTTTCCATGTTATGCTGTGGAGGGCTGTGAAATAAACCCTTTCTACTCTGGCTGCCACAAGGATTTAGTAGAGATTCTTAGAGAAGCTCACAGACAGAAGGCCATAGAAAAGATTTTCTCATAGAAGTCCTTGTTTTGCAAAGATTTGAGCAGTAAGCAAATAAAAGCAGAGCATTATTCTAGAATGATAAAAGAAATCATTGATAAAATATGTGCCTTGAAACTGAACTCTAAGGAACTGAGGAGAATGAGGACCTCTGGAATTCAGATGTTAGCTGTGGCAGCAGGAAGCGCATCCCCTGCTCTAGACCAGTGTGGCACTCTGAGGTGAAAGAGGCTGAGGGGAGAAGGGCAGGGCGGCCTGAAGTAAGCGGTGGAGCTGACACAGAATGGGAGCAGGAGGCCATCCTAGTGCCTCCGGAAGGCTTCCCAGAATCTAGAGAAAGAGGGGCTGCGGCTCACTGTCCAACTACACTACCATTCCAGCTGAAAGTACTGGAATATGACACGGATATTTAAACCTACGTTATTGCCATTGTGCAATTTCATTTTTCCGAACTGCTATGGTTTGAATGTCCCTTCAAAAACTCATGTTGAAACGTAATCCCCAGTATGGCAGTACTGAAAGATGGAGCCTTCAAGAGGTGATTGGATCATGTGGGTTCTGCCCCATAAATGGACTAATCCAACGGTCCCCAACTTTTTTGGCACCAGGGACTGGTTTCATGGAAGATAATTTTTCCATGAATAGTTGGGGGTGGGGGCCGGGGAAGGGGGACAGCAGAACTCTGTGGCTTGGTCCCTAACAGGCTGTGAACTGCTACTGGTCTGTGGACCAGGGGTTGGGGACTGCAGGATTAATCCATTCATGGATTAATGGATCAACGGGTCATCATGGGAGGGAACTTGTGGCTTTACAAGAAGAGGAAGAGCCCTGAAATAGCACTAGCACATGAGCACTTCCAGCCTCCTGGCCACGTGATACCCCACACTGTTCAGGACTCTTCAGAGAGTCCCCACCAGCAAGAAGCCTCTCAGATACGGCCCCTGCACCTTGGAATTTCCAGCCTCAAGAGCTGTAAGAAATAAATTTTGTTTCTTATAAATTACCCAGTTTCACGTATTCTGTTTTAAGAAACAGAAAACAGGCGAAGACATGAACTAATCCTTTTATTGCTTGAATAAAATGAACTTCCTTCATGTACTGTTTAAGAGTGAGACCCAAGCTGAGTTGAACCTGCTAGCATGTATAGTCACCGCTCTGGTGCCCAGCGTGGGCAGACAAGGACAACATGCCCAGTACAGGATAGTGCCTGAACAGCCACAAAATCTACGGGGACGTACCCAACCTTATATATGAGAAACAAAAATTCCAACCAGCAAAATCTAGAAATCCTTCCAAGTGTAGCAATATATGCATCTTTCTTGTTTACAAACTGGTTAGTTGTGTTTGGAAATTATTAATAATTGTACAACCTACAGAGCATTCTTAACTATTCTAAAAGTTGTCTGAAGGATATTTGAGGTAATTTACCTTCCATGTTTTCAGATACCCTAGGTCTTCTTAAGAGAAATTATTTTCCTTTCATATTTTTAGATACTCCAGGTCTTTCCCAGGACATAAGGGGAAAGTACTAATAAATAGTCTTAACAATGGAACAAATTCCAGGGATGTTGAAGTAGACGCAACTTCTTTATCAAACTGAATGTACCTTAAGACCTTCCCTTTTTAAAAAATGATTAGTTAGCTTGTTTCCTTATTCGTACATTCATTCATTTAGTCTGGGTTATGATTTACATACTATAAAAGGTGCAGATATTAAGTGTTTGGTTTTGATATTTGTAAAAATACCCATAAAACCACCACCCCAGACAAAATATAGAACATTTCTGTCACTCCAAGGAATCCCCTCATGCCACCTTCTAGTGGATTTTACCCCTCTCTCACATGCAATCCTTTTTTGACTTCTCTCATGTATTTATCTTACTGTTCTTGCACTTCATATTCATTGAATCAAGCAGTATGTGTGAGTATGTCTGTCTCCTTTCACTTAATGTTTCTGAGATTCGTCCATGTTCCTGTACTTATCAGCAGTTCTTTTTGTCGCTGAGTAGTGTTTATTGTGTGGATACACCACAACTTGTTTACCCATTCTTTTGTTGATGGACACGGGTGTCTTTTCAGTTTTAAGCTGTTATGAGTAAAGCTGTTATGGACATTCTTGAATAAATCATTCTCTCATGCTAAGAACTTTGGATTTTATTCTTAATGTGATGGAGCTGAAGGATTTTAGATGAGAGACTGACACGATCATATTTGTGTATTGTAAAAGGAGCTCTGCTGGCTGTAGAGGGTATAGATTTGAGGAACTTGAGCCTGGCAGCAGGTGGGGAACACATAGCTTCCTCCTATGTTAAAATACAACAAGATCCTGATGAAGTCTGCTACCATAATCATCTTCAGTTGTCCACTCCTATGCTCTTTCTTTTCCCCATACTAATTCCACCCCTACTATTCTGTTTCTTTTTGTATCTTCTAAGGCATTTTTGCCTCTAGTCTTTTTCACACTTAATCATATACCACCTTATATTTTTAACTTTTATATTTAAGATTTTTCTCCCTAATAAGATTAATCACTGATAGATCATTGATACATTTTTTCTTAACATAGGCAATTGAAACACTATGATATAAATTAATTTAGACTCTCATTGTATTCTAACCCAATTTATGTTTTTCTTATTTCAAAATTTATAGCTACAATCTATAGTTATATTTGGTGAAACTGTACTTATTATAGTTTTCTAAAATTACAGAAATGAAAATAAGACCCCATTGAGCTTTTTATAGCTTTTTATTTTAAAACTTTCTGGCATTATTGTGGCTTTTCTGACACATAAATTTTTTTTTTTGAGACGTAGTCTCACTCTTTTGCCTGGGCTAGAGTGAGTGCCGTGGCATCAGCCTAGCTCACAGCAACCTCCGACTCCTGGGCTCAAGCAATCCTACTGCCTCAGCCTCCCGAGTAGCTGGGACTGCAGGCATGCGCCACCATGCCTGGCTAATTTTTTCTATGTGTTTTTAGTTGTCCGATTAATTTCTTTCTATTTTCAGTAGAGACGGAGTCTCACTCTTGCTCAGGCTGGTTTCGAACTCCTGAGCTCAAACAATCTGCCCGCCTCAGCCTCCCAGAGAGCTAGGATTACAGGCGTGAGCCACCGCGCCTGGCCCTGACACATAAATTTTAACAATTTTCTACTCTGGTATGTAGCACATAGTGGTAGAGAATCCAGAATCAGACTGGCCAATTATATAAGGACTGGGGAGAAGAATCCGAGCCTGGGCACAGCATTGTGCAAAGTTCTATTTCTGGGAGAGGCCTGACAAGGCTCAGCAACGTATTCAATCCCAGCTGGGTTCAGGGCAGCACTTTGGTCCTAAAAGGGGAATGGTGGCATCGGACTGAATTACTATTCAAGCTAAGCTTTTTCAAGGCCTGTGAGCTATGTCTGGTTGACTGGATCTCATATACAGGTGGATGACTGGGCATTGAGTTGCCAGATAGGCCATCAAAACTTTATAGTAGCTGCAATTTGCTTTGTATCTACAGAATTCTACAAATGAATGGAACTTGACATGCAAGCATGGAGCACAGTGGACTAGAAAACTGAAACTAATGAAAATATAAAAATGGATGTATGTAGTCAGAAACTTGCCTCTTTGCAACTCCCTAGACTGGATAGTTTCTCCCTCTGATAGATTCTCATAGTATGTTGATTATACATCCAGCAGCTTTTACTACAGTGTCCTTTTTGGTTGTTATTTCTGTGTTGAAATTGTTAATTTCAAGAGGGTGGGACTATTCTATTTACTTTTGAATTCCTTCTAGGTGAGTTCTCAATACACACAAGATAGTTTCTTGAGGTGTCAGTTTATGTTTCTTCTCTGTATTTTCCCATTCAGAGAGAAAGCTTTGTATCTCATTGCCTTCGTTGGGATTGGTAGAGAGCTTCATGACTTGATTGTCAAAGCTTGAACTGAGACTGAGGTTTGAGGAGACTGAAAACATGTCAGAGGCTGGAGGAGAGGGAGGTTCTTTAGCTGAACCGTGCAACAGGTCAGCTGGATGCTAGTCCAAAGACCTCAGCCTCATTCAAAATTCCCACACCCCATTTGTGGCGTAGAAGTAACCATGCAGGCTGGAACAATGACACTTAAGTCACGGTTAGTGTAGACAGATGATAAATAAATGGAGGCATCTCCATAATGCCTTCAAGATGTATGAGACCCGAGAACTTTGACACAACCCTCAGAGGAGGAAAACCTGAGAAGACTGAGTTCATCTGTCTGCTATTTAAAATTCATTTAAAAATGTAATAGATTCAACAAATGGTCTGGTACAACTGGATATCCACAGCGCAAAAGAACAATGTTGAACACCTATCTCAAACCATATTCAAAAATTAACCCAAAATGTGCCGGGCGCGGTGGCTCACGCCTGTAATCCTAGCTCTCTGGGAGGCCGAGGCAGGCGGATTGTTTGAGCTCAGGAATTCAAAACCAGCCTGAGCAAGAGCGAGACCCGTCTCTACTAAAAATTAGAAAGAAATTAATTGGACAACTAAAAACATATAGAAAAAATTAGCCGAGCATGGTAGCACATGACTGTAGTCCCAGCTACTCGGGAGGCTGAGGCAGGAGGATCGCTTGAGCCCAGGAGTATGAGGTTGCTGTGAGCTAGGCTGACGCCACGGCACTCTAGCCTGGGCAACACAGTGAGAGTCTGTCTC
>CAUYSK010003748.1:0-31368 GCA_963575035.1 Avahi laniger | reverse complement strand
TAGAAAGAAATTAATTGGACAGCTAAAAATATATCTAGAAAAAAAAATTAGCCGGGCATGGTGGCTCATGCCTGTAGTCCCAGCTACTTGGGAGGCTGAGACAGTAGGATTGCCTGAGCCCAGGAGTTTGAGGTTGCTGTGAGCTAGGCGGACGCCACGGCACTCGCCCCAGACAAGAGAGTGATAATCTTTAAAAAAAAAAAAAAAAAAAAAAAAACAACAAAAGCTTTGATGGCTTGAGTTTTTGTTTTTTTTTTTTTTGAGACAGAGTATTGCACTGTTGCCCGGGCTAGAGTGCTGTGGCGTCACCCCAGCTCACAGCAACCTCAAACTCCTGGGCTCAAGCGATCCTCCTGCCTTAACCTTCTGAGTAGCATGCACCACCAAGCCCGGCTAATTTTTTCTATTTTTAGTTGCTCAGCTGATTTCTTTCTATTTTTAGTAGAGATGGGGTCTTATTCCTGCTGAGGCTGATCTCAAACTCCTGACCTCAAGCGATCCTCCCACCTTGGCCTCCCAAAGAGCTAGGATTATAGGCGTGAGCCACTGTACCCGCCAGGCTTGGATTAATAACAGCTTTGAAATCTGGTCAGAATGTCTCCCAAAGCATGCATGAAACTTACAGATAATATGGATCACTATCTTGTGAATTTTTTTTTTACAAAGCCAAAAATGTAATTCAGTAATTAAGTATAGAATCTACAGCTAGCACAGTATGAGTATTCAACAGGACAAATATTCTCCCGGAGTGACAGCTTTTTGGAAGATCCCTTTCCTGTTGACTTGCATACAACTCAATGTGAAAAGGAGAAAAAGCAGACTCTCCAAAAGGCAGAAAGCTGACACATTTTTCTCAACTACCAGGTGTTGGGGACAGGCTCACCTAAGGGTATTCAAGACACCCTTCTCCTGTTCCCATCTCACCACTAAGCACTCTGCAGCAGTACAGCGTCCTTGCATAGCCCCCTACCTCAAAGGATGGCAAGTGCTGGGGGCCCGGGGCTGTAAAGGAGGCATCAGGGCAGGTAACAGCACTCCTGAGCATTTCTGTTCCTGAGTTTTTTCCTGTTAATAATCTAAGATATACTAATGGGTATATTTTGCAGTTGAAGTACAATTACAGAAGACAAATTTGCAGTGCTTAATAGTTTACAGACGATGTTAATGTATATTACCTTATTTGAGCCTCACAGCCACCCTGGCAAGCAAGCATGACAGATATCATTATCTCCATTTTACAGACAGGAAACTGAAGCCCAGACAAGTTAAGTGACTTGCCTAATTCACGGAGCTGCTTTGTGGAAGACCCAGAACTAGAACCCAGGACTTGTGCAGAGGCTTCTGCCACACCATGCTGGCTCTCCTTTATGGCAGGCTCTCTAAGCTAGTCTCTCCTTAGCCAAATTTAAAGGGAAGTCACTCCCTTTTCCTTCCACACAAAGGAACATGCTGCTTAGTATATGCCTGGGTGCCAGGGAGAGCAAAGAGCCCAGTAGATTTCCTTTACCCCCATAAACGATGAAAGCTGCCGCTTGGCCAATACAAGCTATTATGAAACTGGCCAAAGGGTCCTGACAGGGAATGAAGGTGCACCCCAAGGCCTGGGAAGGGAAGAGAGAGTCTCAGCCTGACAGGAAAAAATACCGAGAGCTACCATCTACTCAGGAACCCCTTGCCCCAAATTTGTATTTAGATTTAACAAACATTTAATGCTTACTATGTGCCAGGAGCTTTCTAAGCACTTTTTAACATAAATCATCTAATCCTGATTACAATTCTATGTGGTTTATATTAGCCCCATTTTACATGAGGGCACCCAGGATTAGGGACATTAAATGCCTTGCCAAAGTCACTTAGCAAGTCAGTCATGGTGGTATGACTCTAGAACCTCTTAGCCCTGTGTCATGCTGGAAGCTCTGAGTCCTCTGTCCCCTTGCCATAGGAGGCCCGGACAGGACAATTTTAGCTGACGTGATTGGGACTATATGGCTCTAAGGATGAATTTTAACACATGCTAGAAATAACATATTTGATGTTTGTTATCCTTCACAGCTGACACACCCTGAAAGGCCACACATTCAGTCCAACGATGCTGCACAAAACACTTCTGGCATGAGCCATGTTAAAAAAATCCTAACTCAGTACACTTGCCACACTTAAGTTCTTTTTTTTTTCTTTTTTCTTTCTTACTTGCCTCACTTAAAACACACACGCACAGAGATTTGAATACTCAACTTATTCGCCAAACTTCATTCCACAAGACACCTGGCCTTTAAAAGTCTGTTTATTTTTTATTTTTATTTTTTATTTTTTTGAGACAGAGTCTTGCTCTGTTGCCCGGGCTAGAGTGCCGGGGCATCAGCCTAGCTCACAGCAACCTCCAACTCCTGGGCTCAAGCGATCCTTCTGCCTCAGCCTCCCAAGTAGCTGGGACTACAGGCATGCGCCACCATGCCCGGCTAATTTTTTTTATATATATATTTTTAGTTGTCCAGATCATTTCTTTCTATTTTTTAGTAGAGACGGTGGTGTCTCGCTCTTGCTCAGGCTGGTCTTGAACTTCTGACCTTGAGCGATCCACCTGCCTCGGCCTCTCAGAGTGCTGGGATTACAGGCGTGAGCCACCGCACATGGCCTAAAAAAGTGTGTTTAAAAGGTAAAGATTTTCACCAAGAGAATATGTGAAAGACTGCACCATAGGCTTTGAAGGCAATTCCCAAAGATGCGTCCCCAAAATATTGCTAACAAAAGTGGGTCCACTTTATAATCAAGACAAACTAGTGCCTCTATGCAGTAATTAATAATTTTTACCCCATAACAGTAGAATAGTACGATGATTTAAAATCTTTTTTATTATTTGTATACCTTTTGAGAGAAAGGTGGGCTAGTCATTTTTTTCCTAGTTAATTTCAAGACTGGCAAAGCAGGAAAAGTAGTAATATGTTTACAAGCCATGCTGATAGGTAAAGACGTTTCCTTACGTTACAGACGCCCCATGCCACGGTGCACTCTTCTGAAGTGGCAGACGCCTGGTTGGCCTGACATTCTATGCCTGTGGGAAAATGAAAGCAACCTTTCAATCTATAGCAGCCAAAACAATTCTCAAGTGCTTCATTAGCCATAATTGTTTTTTAATGAATGTGGAAAAGGGTGAAGAACAGAGAAGACACCGATGTGACTTAACAGCATGCTTTCTGACGATTTCCTATCCTTATTTAAAAACAGAGTAACAAATGGGAAAGGTGCTTTTAAATTCTGAACAGAACCTGACTTGTTAAATGGAAGTGACTCCTCCTAATATGGTAAATTTAGGAAAGCCTTAAATGTACCTCATAACTCCAACTGGCCTCTTTCCCTATCCTGGGTGAACACTTCCTCTTGGGCCCTTACAACACTTAGGTTTGCCTACACAGCTGGGTAACGAGCTCCAGTCCCTAAAGAAGTAAGGAAGAAACCTGTGACCTGGGACAGAAGCAAAAATAAAAGGGGGTGAAGGGACCTGTGTCACGCTGTAGTGTATGCTCCGTGTACAAGCAACAAAATTCAATTCTTCAAAACACCATCAAACAAAGCAGCTTTGTTAGGCCAATGGGTTAGAAATTTGGGGCCTACCCCACTGTGATGCCGATTGTCCTTGAAGTGATTCGGTCCAGGAAGTAAATTAACACAATTGTACCCAAATAATGATTTCATAGAGGAAGAAGAAAAGGAAATTTAAACAGACTAAAAATCTGACTGAGATTAAGAACTGATGGGTAAAGCTCTATTGGGGATAAATATTCAAAGAACAAGAATTACTGTATATATAATTTGCTTTCTCTGAAGATGGTAACTAAATGCTATCTCCCTTCTGAAGATTAAACAGCTCCAGGAAAGATTATTTAATAGGGGACAATTACTTCAAACTACTATAGGTGGAAATATTGTAAGAAAATCATGCTGAGATTTTAATGGGTGTATCTGGTCTTGGGGGAAGAGATATACCGTAATTATGGGGTTTTTTTCCTCTTCAGAAATATGGAAGGCAAAAGATATGAAATGACAGAACTTACCTTTGCTATCCAGATTGATATTACAAACAGAGTAACTTGGTTTGCCGTCTGTTAAGAGTGAAGAATCTAGGCTTTGTGCAGGATGTTCAAGAATTTACTGGGGCTGTGAATGTATTACTGTATTTAAAAGAATGGCACCGAAAATAAAATCTGATGTCTTTCAAGTTGGATCCTCTAACTTAGGTGAAGACTATGTATTATGAAATCAGCTAAATAAGAACCACAATTATTATTATTACTATTATTTTTTTGAGACAGCGTCTCACTCTTTTGCCTGGGCTAGCGTGAGTGCCGTGGCTTCAGCCTAGCTCACAGCAACCTCACACTCCTGGGCTCAAGTGATCCTAACTGCCTCAGCCTCCCAAGTAGCTGGGACTACAGGCATGCGCCACCATGCCCGGCTAATTTTTTCTATATATTTTTAGCTGTCCAATTAATTTCTTTCTATTTTTGGTAGAGACGGGGTCTCGCTCTTGCTCAGGCTGGTCCCGAACTCCTGAGCTCACACAATCAGCCTGCCTCGGCCTCCCAGAGTGCTAGGATTATAGGTGTGAGCCACCGCGCCCGGCCCCAGTAGTACTTTTGAGGCTTAACATTACTAGGATTGCCAGATAGAAGATAAGACACCCAGTTAAGTGTGAATTTCAGATAAACAAGTGAATACTAATTTAGTACAAGACCATGTCCCAAATATTGGATGGGACATATACTAAAAAATTGTTTATCTGAAATTACAGATGTAGCACAAAGATGACTTCCATGTTTATATTGAAGTAATTTAGAAGATTTCAAAGAGATAATGATATATTTTTATACTAAAAAATTCATGAACATCTTTCTATAAGTAAAATGTCAGCATATTCAAAGCATTCTACAACACCCCCCAAAATTATAGGGTATATCCCATGAAATATTTGGGACATGCCAAGAAAACATTGTTTACCTGATATTCAAACTTAATTCAAATTTAACTGGGTGTTCTGTATCTTTATTTGCTACATCTAGCAACCTTAAATGATAGACACATTCTTCAGCTACACACTGCCTTATTCACGTTTCCTCACAACAGCCATGTAAGAATTTCTTAATAGCAGCCAGTTGTGAGTTTGACCAGCGTGGCTTGTTGCCCCCTAGTGGTGAATCTGGTCAATGTCTGTGCCTTCAATACCCCCACTAAATCACTATTAAACACTTAATTACCAAGTGTCAGCTACAAAGGTTAAAAAAAAGAAATCTCTTCCTAGTGACCATGTTAGACACACACACACATACAGGTGGGGCACAAAGATGACGTCTATGTGTGTATACGGTGGAGATCTTTTGGGAAGATTTGCACGAATGATGTACCTTTATACTAAACTCATAATTTTTCTATAAGTAAAATTCTAAAGCATTAAAAGCATTATAAAATTTGGGAACAGACAATAAGTACACAAAAATGCATTATGCTATTATGTATTTAAGGACTACTTTTGGGAAAATGGGCTTTCTACTGGAAAGACAGAAAAACAGGGATTTTTAAAATTCAATTCTCCGTCAGCTTCTTCCTCGATGATGGATACAGAAGACTCTGGGGAAAGGCGGCAGCAGTGGTGAGTCACTGTGAGAAGGAATGTTTAACTTAAGCTATTGAGTACGTAATTTTTCAATTCCCTCTCTCTTCCCAAGCCTTGTTTTCCCCCTAAGCCAGAATATCTACAGTCAACTTTTTCTTTCTTCACCCTCATCATTATTTCTTAATTTACAAAATGTCTCCTGCTAGAACATGAGTTCTAAGTGGGGACAGATCACAGAAACGGTGGGAAACTTCTATAATCTTTGTATGAAAGACACTGTCAAATTCTCTCTTCTTGCCTTTGCTCCCCTTGGGGGAAGAAAAGATATCGCTATTTTCCATCAATATCAATACCCCACACCGCAAATATCCACTTATATTTATGTTGCCCTCAAGACTTATAATTCTGTAATCAGCCTAAGCCCAAGAAAAAAGGTAATGAGAAAAAACTGGAAGTTGCTGGTATTTTATCACTGCTAAGTAACGGCATTTCTTGGGCATCAGAGATGACTTGTTTATTCATATTTGCTTCCCTGTCTTTGTGAAAAAGAATTTAAAGAAGCTTAGAAACAAAAACAGAAGGGGGTTCCCAGCATGAATACAAATGTGTTCAACTTCTGAGGCAAATGTGTCTAGATGGCAGGGGAGGGACGTTTACCCGGGGGACTGAGGAGCCTCCCTGGCATGAACTTATCCTGAGGGGAGGCGCAGTAACGTTGGGACGGGGAAAGCAAGGCGATGCATTGCCGCCGCCAACTTCCAGCGAACGGCCGTGCTCGGTCCAGTCCTGAGAGTGTGAAGAGAAAGCAAACAAGCTCTACCTCCACGAGCCCGCGGGACAGTAACGCCATCGGGCTCCTCAGGGTCCTCAGCACTGGGCCCTGGAACATGTGGCACAGGCAACGGTCCCCTCTGTTATGGTATCTCTTAAAAGCATCTGCTGCCGCACCTTTGCTGCACAAAAATTTATTAAATTCAAGTACAAAAAAACCCCAACAACGACAAAAAAAGACTTTCAGGCCCAGTGTTTATTATACAAAATTGTTTATATTAACAGCAGGAGGGTTTAAGACAAAAACACAAATGAAATAAAACAAGAAGTTTGTTGCATAGAAACACTGACAACATGGCTATGTCCTTCTATAATACAACCCACAAAACATTCATTGTCAGAAACACCCCCTTCTTCACATTTTAGATTTCGTTCATCCAATTATCATTTTCTGAGCACCTTCTACGTTCACGGCCCTGCGCTGACAGGTGCTGGGGACACAGTAATGAACAAAATTAAGTCCCTGCTCTCATTGAGCCTCTGACTCTCGCGTGGGGGGGAAGACAGACACCAAACAAGACAAATATACATCATAACATGTCGGAGAGGCACAGGATTACCCGGGGAGGGTATGGAGAGGAGGGACGCTTCCGTCCACCCGCAACTCCTTACGAGCAATTTGAGGCTGCTTTGAACGTCACAGTCTCTTTCGGGGGGAGAGATATAAACTCTAAATTATATTTTTAAAAAAACCTTTTTGGAGATTGTAAATTTCTGGCCATACCCTTAAAGTTCATACTTTCAAGCAGCATTTCTAATTTTCTAATTAGAATGTATACTAGTAAGTACTTTATGGCCATACTAATGGAATAAGGCCCGCATTGTGTGAGTGTGCGTGTGTGTAGGTGTACACATACAGACACATATATACATCTGTATGTGCTTATAGGCCCATGTCACTTACATATACACATGAATATTAATGCATACACATGAACGTTAATACGTACTACATATTAATATAATATTTCTGGCTCTAATGATACAGTCTTTCACATATATTCTTAGATTATACCTAGTCTAAGAACGACCAATACTACAATTTTGAGGCAGTTTATTGGTGCCCCCAAGTGCACGGTGTTTCTAAGTAAACTGTTGTTCAGAAAAAATATTTATCTCACGACTGAGCACATCCTGATTAAGCAACATGTAGCACTCAATGAAGGATGGAATGGAACTGCCTTTTCATGTCTAGAAGACAAGGCAAAAATGAAGTCTTTTTGTTTTTTTTTTGCTGCTGCTGCTCAGGTGCTTGTTCGCTGAAAACCACAGATGGTTTCAAAACTTCAAGACCGGTGTTCGCATATCTTAGTGCCCTAACAACTTCACTCGTGTCTTTTAATGTCCATGCCTGCATTTTCCATCTCCACATCCCACATGGCGTTTCTTTTCAGGATGTCCAGTCTGAAGCAGCTTTGCCCTGCGATGAACACAGGGCTGGATGTGCGAGACAGGATCGCTGATTTGGTCTGGTCTGAAAGGCAGCGGTGGCAGGGACTCATGACATGTTCCCAATCTTGTCTCTAAAGAGGCAAACTTCCAAAGTCACAGGGCCTTTCCAAACGTAAGGCCGATCCAGCAGATGTGCTTCACACCAAATGCCTCTGGTGACAAAGATGAAAAGGTGTCACTGCAGGCTCTCCAGCTGGGAGCTGTGTCTCAGAGGAGATCCCTGGGCTTCCTTGGCGGCCCATCGTGCTCCGCTAGAATGACTCAGGACGCTGGGGCGACAGGTCCAGGAACACGCATGGTGTGGTTTGCAGATCTGTGTATGTGCCCAGGATGTGCTAAGCGTCCCGGCCTCTCAAGGGCTGCTGCTTTCAACCTTTCCCCCCTCCGGGATGACCCTGTTACCTCAGCAGAGATGACTACATAAATGACACTGGCCTCAGAGACGGACAGTCCCCAGCACACTCTGTAACTTCATCTTCTTTCTCTTTCACGGGTCCCTGCTGCAACAACTGAAGGGAGAATTCAGCCCTAGGGGCCATCAGAATTCCCAGACTTCCTGCCTATAAAGAACATCCAGAGAGAACCCCAAATATCAACTAATTTAAAAATAAGTTACAGGTGCCTTTGGAAAGCATTACATAATTTTTAAAATCAGGTTTTTGTTCCTAGTTACACTTTTTTTCTCACCTTGCTATTCAATAATTTGTATTTCCTTGAGTGCATGCAGGCTGAGCAGAAGGGTTACCTGACTACTGCTGGACAGTATAAGAGAAGCCAGGCCAGTATTAAAAATGACCAGATGAGCCATAAGAACAAACGTACATAGTGGGTTAATAATTAAAAGTTGATTATATACATTATTCTTATTTTTTTCACCAAAGTCACACTTCTTTCCTACTGAATTATTCTACTTCTTTCTGACTCTTCTATCATTGGCATTTTCTGGTCCCAATATTTCTTGCATACAATTTGACTAACTTGTACATACCCTCAGATCTTAAAATAAAACAATCACTTCTCTAATCAGATAGTTATCCATTTTCTATGACTTCAGTAATTGCAAATTCTAGTCAGAAGCTATTGTTCCAATAAGTTATGAATCAGGAAGTCTTACTGCACAGTGAAAGATTACCTGGTTTTCATCCCGGGCCATGTGAAGGATAGGTAACTGCGGTGTAGAAGCCAATGTTTTGGGATAAACGGATAGAATTCCCCAAACATTTTTAAGGATCATCTTTCTAGCATCTGTGGCTGTTTTCTAGCGTAAGCTATTCAGAAAACCAAGTAATAACAGTGTCCAGGCTTGCCTAAATACACTTCCTCAGGGCCTACAGCAGTATTGAAAGATCAAATGTTCTAAATAACTCTTGAAAAAGAATGAAATGTAATACTGGGAATGAAGAACAAACAGCTGACACACGCAGTAGGCTGCAGCACCCGTGACGGCAAGCGACAGGGACACAAATACCGTCCTTCGCCAAAGAGCACAGCTAGCACCTCGGTACTTAAGCTGTCATGAGAGAGATGGGTGGTCATCTTCTTGACCTGACTCATCTCATCAAAGACAAGACCGACGACAGGTCTTTCAAGATGTTACACATGGAAAAGAATGTAGGGAACTTTTCTCCCAACTCCTGTGATTTCATTTTTAAGTAGTTCAGTGCTTGCCTGTATTGTTAGGACCTATGATTTGAAGATGTTTTTTCTTCCCCAACAATCAAATATCCTCCTTCATAATTACTGAGAAGAGCAAGGAGCTCAGGCTCCCGCTGAACTCCTGTAAAACAACCTAATTAATACTTATAGAGTTCATTTCTGGTCATACCGTTTCTTGTTCTAGAAGTTCTTCACTTGTTTTACTTTCACTATTTTCATCTTCATTAGAATAGTTTCCTGAATCTTCACTAGTCTGGGAACTGTATTTTTTGTGATCTTCATCAATTTGATTAGTTTCTTCTACCGTAGTAATTGTGTTTACATTTTCAATTATAATGCATTTTTCAGTCTGTTCCTCAGAAGTTGAAAGCAGAAGATTCTTTAATGGCTGTTCAGAGAAATACTAATTTAAAACAGGGAAAGAATAGAAATGGGTTATTTAAAATAATAAAAATTTGTTTTCTAATTAAAATAGCTTTAGTGTCTATGTCCATTATGTAGAAAACCTATCTTTTAACATGCATATTAACGTCAACTAAGAACATACCAAATGCACTGTAATGTTTAGAATAAAACCATCGGTAAGGTCACTCATATCTGAGCACCTAAGAAAGGTGCACTGTTTTCTCAGGAATCGGGGTGGAAGAGCATGAGAGAGGACTAAAGGGGGGCAGCACTGGGGATTATGAAAATTTTATTTGAAATAATAATAAATTTTGTATCCAATCCACAGATATCTGGGAGAAGCACAAGTGAGAAATTAATTTTTTCATGTTTAAGAATAATTAGCTATTGGAACTAGCTAGTTTTAAGACTATATTTTAAACAATAGCTATGAATATTAGAGTATATTAGGAATGATATTTAAAAATTCAGAGATATAAGAGTAAAATAGTAAATATCTGCTGAGCACTTTTAGAGTACAAAAATTTTTATAGTTTATCTCCTTTGTTCTACACAATGCATGGGGTAATATTATTATTATTTTTTAAATTCCTCCTAAGATTTCCACATCCTAACGGGGTAGTATTATTGGCTCCATTTTATAGTCTAAGGGTAGGTGCTCAACTACCTGTAGCTGATTTGCGCAAGGTAAGCCAGAAACTCACCCTAGGTGGCATATCATTCCCCAGGCACAGAGTCTGTGCTTACAACATTTAGTGCTTTCATTAAGTATGTTAACTTCACAGGAGTGCCACACAAAAACTGTGATGTGTCATAAAAAAACCTCCATGCTATCAGTGATTTCATCCACTGACAGAGTATTTCAGTCTTTTGTATATACACAGATGCTCCTGCACTTATGACAGGGCTATGTCCCAATGAATCCACAGTTTTAAGTTGAAGACGTCGTAGGCTGAAAATGCATTTAATACTTCTACAAACCCATCATAAAGTGAAAAATTATAAGTCAAATTATTGTAAGTCAGGGACTGTCTGTACTGTGAAGAAATTGTAAAGACTTTAGGTTGTAAAACAAATGCCATGATGAGTCTATAAATTGCCAGAAAAATATGAGATTAAGGACAAACCTTACCACCCCAAGCTATGTTAATACATTAAATGACAGTCTCTAAAGTTAATTTACTAAATCTTAGAAAAAAATACCCAAATCAGTCTGTATTTTTTTCTGGATATCAAGAAAACCAATATATTCTTTTGAAATCAAACATTTTCTGTTCATTTCCTAGCTGTTGACAAAGTAACATACCTCATCTATACTGGAAGAAGGTTTAAGTGATGGAAAGAACACATAACTGATGCCTTTCCAGAGGACTTTCACAGCGTAAATGATAACTGCGACAGCAAACAGTGCAGTGCAAATTCCAGCTATGAGCCAGCTCTTGGAAGTATTTCCTAAAACGACATAAATCATGTTTAGCATTAATATATGGCTTGACACACAAATACTTCAATAGTGCTGACAGCCTGTGTGAAAGACTAGCTATATGAAAGGATATAAAATCTATTAAATAATAGCCTTAAAAATATTTCCGGTAGCACTGAGTCCAAAACAACTGTGGGCAATGGCATTTACTTTTAACGATGGGCCTGGAAGATGCTTAGGGAAGAATGTGTTATTGACATACAGACCCAAATGTGCAAGTATTCTTCGGCACTCTACAACTAGTGAAATTTAAAAAATACTCTGTAACTAAGCTTCTACGAGTCAAGAGTCAACGCTAGAAACTGTAAAATACACAGTCAGACTAAATCATTCCTGCATAAAAAAGTTCAGTTGAATGAATTGATTTCCACATGATAATTATGTTAGGGATTATATAAAAATTTAAAACCAATAGTCTTATTAAATGTCAAAGAGCAATAAATTAAGGAAATTAATTGTACGGATACTGAATGAAATATAAAGCATTCAAAAAACACTGAATTAAGCCTTAAAAATGTTTTCTAAAACTGAAAGACTTAGCTTAAAGGTCTATATTTGATTCACATAGTTCATGAAGAAAATATTCCATTTATCTTTTGCAGTAAAGAGAACATATTTTATAATTTCAATGTGTAATATTGAATTATTTTTATTAAATCCAGTTACATTTAAAAAAGATGTAAAAGAGTCTGACCTGGTTTTGTTTTCTCGCACACAGTATCACTAAAAACACTGCTTCTGTTCCATTTTCCATCCACCAGGTGTGCTCTGGCTTTGACACAATATACGGTCAGTGGTTGCAAGTTACGAATAGTAAAATCAGTTTTTTTCTCTAGAAATTTTCTCTATAAAAATAATTGTTATTGATAAAATTTAGTCACCTCATGAAATCAGATAGCAAATATCTATTTTCTCAATTCTTTTATATTCAATCTAAGATTGGCCTCTTCCAAACACTCAGTTGGTATGTGTTTAAGAAATATGAATTCATTCCACAATTATAATCCAATTATAACCATTATAACCAAATCAGAAAGTTAAAAATGCCACGGCCCAAAAAGCATATGATATATTCCTAAGGCAACTCTAATTTATAAGTCCTGCTGGTTTGGTTTAATTGTCATTGTATAATATTACCTCTGATTCGTGACAAAATGGTTAAGAGTAGGGGTTTTGGCCTCAAATTGCCTGCATTGAGAGGTATCACTTACAGCCGTGTGGCCTTGCACAAGTGATTTAATTTCTCGGCACCTTATTTCCTCATCTGTAAAATGAGGTCAATGACTGCTCCCATCTGCACTAGTCAGCTGTTGCTGCAATCTTGTGTAACAAAACCATCTCAACATTCAGTGGCTCAAAACCTAACTCTGTTTCTCACTCACAAGTCTATGGATTGGCTGGGGAGCTTCCCCCATCAGGCCGTGGGTCAGGTTTAGGTCTGCTCCACCAGTCTCATCCTCCTCGGACCAGAGACTACGTGCAATATGCTTTGCTCCTGGCAAACGGGCGCACAAGAGCCAAGCAACCCTGCGAGCACACTACGGCCCTGCTCACAGCACATCACTCAGGCTCCACCACTGCAAGCCCCGCATCAGCGAGGCAGGGGTGAAGACTCTACCCCAAGTGCTTGCCAGGCAGCAATTTAACTTATCATACCATCTGGCAGGCTTGTTTTGAAGAACAACTGAGACAATTCATGTAAAATACTTAGCACAGTATCTGATATATAATACACATTCAGTAAAAGAGTTGCTATTATAATAATTCTTGATGCATTATCCAGCATAGGATAGGATGGCAACTAAAATTTATTCAGTCTTTGCTATTTGTCCAGCAATGTACTAGGTATTTTGATGTTTCCTCATTTTATTTTGTTTTGAGACAGAGTCTCGCTCTGTCACCCGGGCTAGAGTGCAGTGGCATCATCATAGCTCACGGGGATGTTGCCCTCCCCACACCAGACTTGGCAGAGCCAGGGGCTGCGGTCTCTGGAGACAGCTGTGGTCAAGGCCTCAGGCCCCAGGGTGCCTATGCTCTTACACACACTTGTGTCCCTAGCCCCGGCACCTTCATTCCTGGGTCTCTCCACCCATGGTCATTTTTTTTTTTCTGACAGGGTCTCACTCTATCACTCAGGCTAGAGTGTAGGTGTGTCATCACAGATCCCTGCAACCTCAAGCTCCTGGGCTCAAGCAATCCTCTTGCCTCAGCCTCCAGAGTAGCTGGGAATACAGGCGAGCACCACCACAGCCGGCTAATTTTTCTATTCTTTGTAGAGCTGGGGGTCTCGCTCTTGCTCGGGCTGGTCTTAAACTCCTGTCCTCAAGCGATCCTCCCACCTCTAACTCCCAGAGTGCTAGGATTACAGGCGTGAGCCACTGTGCCTGGCCTGTTTCCTCATTTTAAACCTATAAACATCCTTTTGAAAAATTTAATTGCTATGATTACCAACACTTTAGAGAAGAGCAAACGAAATCTCAAAGAAGGAAAGCACTTTGCCTATGGCTTACGCACTTTGGTAGCGAGACGTACATTTAGATCTGTCTGATCTAGAGACAACAGAAAACTGACCATGATTCTCAGTGGGCTAAAGTACGCGGGGGTAACAGTTGTCAGTTAAAATGAAAGCAGCCTAGTCATTCGCATTTGCTTAGATTTCCAACAGAAAATGAAGTAAAGTTATAGAATTTACCAACCTGACTGCACGAGATTTTTAAACATTGATTCTTTGATTGTAATTCTGCAAGGGAAAAGTGATCTGGGAATCATGTAGATTAGCTGATGTTGCATTATCTTTGCCAGTGGTTTCTGAATTTTAGTGTTTAATCCAGTGTTTCTCAACCCTATTTTCATCACTACTCCTCTAAAAAAGACTTTTTAGGTAGATTTTTTTCTAATCCCTCCTCCACCAGAAAATTAAATACTAAGGAATAACACTTTGTTGGGCAATGTTGAACTGTGAGGACATACTTTCCTCCTGGGAGGCCACAAACCATTGTAATACCTAAGATACTTTTGCTCCATAAGAACAAATTTTTGTCCCCTTGAGGGTGCCAGTAGGGGACATTTGACAATGTCTGGAGACATTTTGGGTTGTCAAAACTTGGAGGGAGTGCTCCTGGCATCAAATGGGTAGAGGCCAGATATGTTGCTAAGCATTCTGCAACGCACAGGACAGCCCCCACCACAAGGAATTATCCAGCCCAAAGGTCAACAGTGTTGAGAAACCCTGCTTTAAACAAATATATGGGAATCATGTTAAAAATACAAATTTCTGAGGTCGACCCCCAGAGATTCTGGTTCAGTAGCAATGGGCTCAGCGATCTGTATTTTAAAAGCAAACTGGTGCCCAGATGCAGGTCATCCATCACTCTACAGTGCAAAACAGGGAAAATGCTAATACTATCCATATTGTAAATATCTGAGTTAATCACACAGTCTTAAAGTTTAAAAATTTCCCCAGAATTTAAAATTCAAGCTTTACTTACCCAAAACATAGTTATAACTCTAAGTCATAAAATTATACTATACAGTTTTTTTACCTCAGCATTTGAAGTGTTTTCCCAAAAAATAATTTCATAGCTTAGTGGGTAACGCTGGTTCACAGGCTTGTTTTCAGCCTCTTTGGGAGCGCCTATGTAGACGCGCAGTGAATCACCAATGGATTTCATGTTAATGACTGGAGGAAGTACGATAGCTGGAAAAAATGTGTAAAGACGTGATATTCAAGTAGAAAAATAATTTTAAGAATTTGCACCAAACTGGAGAATTACAATCTCAAGTAAAAACTATTGCCTTACTTTGCATGTCAGAGTTAAATTTTTTCTCCTTAGACCAAAGAGATGTGTTATTTCCATCAGATGCTTGTACACGGATATAGTAAACTCCTTCTGGGAGAACATTTTGAGCAAAGACACATTGGGTAGTTTCAACATTTTCACAGCCAAGTATTTGTTTCCATCCATGTGGATGTTTCCCAGGATTCTTCCTTACATAGGCGCTTTTAAGACAAAACACATTTTTAAAATTTAAATATATTAATTCAATAAATATTTGTTAAGTATTTACAACATGCCAGACACTGTTGTTAGGGGCTAAGATTACTGAAATAAACCACACCCATCCTCAGGAAACTGACAATACAGTAAACAATAGGTATCTAAAACAAAAGGAGACCGCACGGTGACTCATGTCTGTATACAATCCTAACACTCTGGGAGGCCAAGGTGGGCGGATTGTTTGAGCTCAGGAACTCGAGATCAGCCTGAGCAAGAGCGAGACCCCGTCTCTACTAAAAATAGAAAGAAATTAATGAGACAACTAAAACTATATAGAAAAAATTAGCTGGGCACGGTGGCGCATGCCTGTAGTCCCAGCTACTCGGGAGGCTGAGACAGAAGGATCGCTTGAGCCCAGGAGTCTGAGGTTGCTGTGAGCTAGGCTAACGCCACGGCACTCACTCTAGCCAGGGCAACAGAGTGAGACTCTGTCTCAAAAAAATAAAAAATAAATAAATAAAACAAAAGGCAACCAAAGGTCGCTTCAGATTGTTACAAAGTAGTGGGATGCTAGAGGTGGTTCTTACCAATGTGCAAAAATAACTTAAATTTTCAGGAACGTTGCAAGCTAGTTTTTATTTTATTTTTTAGAGACAAGGTCTCGCTTTGTCTCTCAGGCTAGAGTGCAGTGGCATCATCACAGCTCACTGTAACCTCCGACTCCTGGAGTCAAGCGGCCCTCCTGCCTCCGCCTCCTGAGTAGCTGGGACG
Source organism: Avahi laniger (assembly GCA_963575035.1). Classification (NCBI taxonomy): domain Eukaryota; kingdom Metazoa; phylum Chordata; class Mammalia; order Primates; family Indriidae; genus Avahi; species Avahi laniger. The sequence continues at coordinate 15,164 of CAUYSK010003748.1, read as the reverse complement.
CACAGGTGCGCATCACCGGGCCCGGCTAATTTTCCTTTTTTTGTAGAGATGGGGTCTCACTCTTGCTCAGGCTGGCCTCAAAATCCTGGCCTCAAGCAATCCTCCCTCCTCGGCCTCCCAAAATGCTAGGATTACAGGAGTGAGCCACCGTGCCCAGCCACAAGCTGGTTTTTAAATAAAGGCATTATTAATTATTAAATTATAAAAACTTTCAAATAAAAATTAAAGACAAAGGTAATAAATACTCAAAACTTATCTTGTCCTATCTTAGTATATTTTATTACCTATGCTCTTGAGATTGCTCGTGTCTGCTGTATCTGTGTGGTGGATATGCTATATAACGGTGCGTTTCTGTGCTTATTTTCCCAACTCCATGTTCAGGCATATCATGCTGGTAGCTTAAAAGTGGCTATGGTGGGAACATTTATATCACAAAAATCAGCAAATGCTACAAATAGGACTTTTCCTTTCTGGAAAATCAGTTGCTAACCATGTGCCAGCACACCAGTGGATAAGCGCTAGAGCAGAGAACTACCCCACAGGGGTATAAGAGCAAGGGTAAACAAAGCACATGCACCTCAGACTAGAGTGTTTAAGTAACTTGCTCAGAAACCAACAGCTAAAAGCATCTCAGTTCAAGCCCAGAACTATAATAACCTCCTGACTGGTTTCCTTGTCTTTAGTGTCTCCTTAGTCGACTGCCCCCCGGACAATTGTCACTACTTATACCTTCCTTAAATACAGACCTCAGGTTACCTATCCCTCAACACAAAATTCCCAAAAGTACCTAAATGCCTACAGGATAGCCTGAGGCTGAACCTAATTCTTGTTCTGTCCTACTTATTCGGCTTTCTTTCTCATTGTTCTCTCATGCCCAAATGTTCTGCTACTTCAGAACATTCTCCCCACTCGGGTGGGCAAAATTCAAAGATGGCCCCCAAGATTGTCACCCCCTGGTGGACACATCCCCTCCCCCGATCCTGAGCAGGACTTGTAAATATGGTGGCCACCCCTCCTCCCATGATTAGGTTCCCTTATATGGCAGAGGGGAAGGGATTTTACAGATGTAATTAAAGCCCCAAATCAGCTGATTCTAAATTAATCAAATGAGACACTAGCCAGGGTGAGTCTGACCTAATCAGATGAGCCCCTTAAAAGAGGGTCTACAGGCCAGACTTTTTTTCCTGATGGCCTCCAAGAAGCAGGCCACTGTGAGCTCTACCATTACAGGAAATAAATCCTGCCAACGACCATGTGCGCTTGGGAGAGGACCCCAAGTCTTGTATGACACTGATATCTTGATTGCTTTGCAGAGGACCCCAGCTGAGCCATGCCTGGACTCCTGACTCACAGAGACACTGAGATAATAAACAGTTGTTTTTAAGCTGCTAAGTCTGCGGTAATTTGTTAGAGAAAAATAGAAAACTAATACCTGTATACTTAAAAAAAATTCTGAATTAACAATGAAGGCCTTGACTGTTATCCCATCTCCTTCCAAGGTCTCTCTGGCTCATTCACGTTTATATTTTTTATTTCTATGACACTTATAATTTGTGTACCACTCCTCATTCCTAAATCACACATTGCTATGCAATGTCAGCTAACTGCTTCAGATTTCTTGAACCATGTTTTATTCTTTTGTATCTTTACATCTCTTCAGTGTTTTACACAGTGAGCTAAGGACCCTAAAGAAACTTAGAGACCAGCCGTTAGAAATACTACCCTTCTCTATTCTGTGGCCCTACAATTTAACATGGTTCTGACAGTGAAGTATACACATAAAAGAGTACTGAACAGTTTCCTATGTACTGCGGGTACATATGCACATGAACGTGTTTCCATTTCATCAGCCACCCTTGGTTCAAAGTTAACACTAAAGGATAGAGAAAAATTGGTCACAGCATTATTGACTTCTCCCTCATTCTTCCTGTTTCCTTCTAGTTTCTTCTCATTCTTCCTTTCCTGTCTTAGCTATACTTTCCTTTGGGTCCTCTATTCCTCTGCCCTCAACACGTATCTTCCTTTCCATCACTCTTCTTCTCACAACTGACTCTTCCTTCCACTTGATTTTCCTCATCTCTTCTCTCTATTCCCTACAATTTTCCAGTCACTATAAACTCTTTGCAGTTCTCTCGTTTATGTGGTATCTAGACTTCATTCATATTTGGCTAGTCTCTACTTAGCCACATAGAAAACAGTTCTCTCCAAATCTCTGTAATTCCCCACTAAAGTAACCACTAAAAAAGTTGTCAAAATCACTAAAATAATAAAGAAAATGGGAAGGCTAACTTTTTCAAGTGAGTAAGTCAGAGTGAATGGAATGAGATCATTTCACAGATTCACGGAAGAAAGGAGTTCTGAAGAAAACTCAGGTTCAAGTGTCAAGTATTTCAGATTAGGAAATAATATATGCAAACTAGAATCACATCTTTTTTTTAAAAAAAAAAGAGCCAGTAAGAACTTTAGCTATTAAAATATACCTATTTTAAAACAAGTGAAGAAACTGAGGCTCACAGAGGTTAAGTGACTAGCTCAATGTCATCCAGCTAGCTACTGGCAGAACAGAGGCTAGAGTCAAATTTCCCAGTTTTCCAATATGCCATACCCATCTCTCAATCATTGTGTGTGCAAGCGGCTGCAGGTGGCCGAAGCAGAGTGAAAAGCAGCATATTCGAACAAACTGGGCAAAGGGAACTTTATGGAATAGAACTTACTGGAGCCACTGAACTTGAAAGGTCACGTTTGCATATGCGTAATCCCATTTAAGAACATAGCTCTGATTTTTAACATCAACTTCTAAATTTTCAGGTGGAGGCAGTTTATTTTCAGCTGGAAATCAAAGAATACATAAAAAAGCATATGTTTTTACTCTAGTGAGATAGTATGTGTCAAGAATTCTTAACAGCATGGGCAAGAAGATAAAGGCTTACATTTTATCATTATAAGGTACAGTTACATAAGTTATAGTGTATATTCACAAACGTAGTATTATGCATCTATGTAAAAGAAGGTGCTAGATCTGTACATACTGATACAGAATGATATCCTCAATACATTGGGTTAAATAAACAAGACATAAAATACATCTAGCAGGATCGTATTTTTTAATTTAAAAGCCAAAAACCAAAAAAACTGAAAGTCTGTGTATATACTTATATAAGCCCTGAAATAAGTATGAAAGGATATACATGAACTGCTAGACAATGTTTATCTCTCTGGTCAACAGAATTGGGGTAATAGGGCAGGAAGACTTTAAATTCTTCTGTATTGTTTGATTTAAAAAATACAGTATACTAAATTTATAGTTAAAATAATAACCAAATCCCACCTCCTACCTTTGCCCTTAATTATTAGCAAGATGTCACTGACTGAATATAACCCCGGATGCTTTCGTATTTTTAATGTTTCACTTACAAAGCTATACTCTTTGGAACACTGACCAGTCTACTAGCAACTCCCCCTCCCCACTCTTTTTCCTCCTTGCAGAACTCACAGTCTAGCTGCCTCCTTTTTGTGGATTCTGAATAAATCAAACAGTTTTTGTCATTATAAAATAGTTGGACTTTTAAGTAGAATTTTCATTACTATCTGAGACAAAAATCCCAAATATCATTTTTTTGCTTTATGTAAATGCTATTATCTTGCTTTTGTTTTAATATCTATTAGGTCATTAAATATGAAATGTCAGATTTCAAATCAAAATTATAGATTATATCTCAAACAAGCAGCAGTACAATTAATCAAAGTATGTGCCTAAATTATCAATACAGTTTTGGCATCTTAATGGTCGCTTGTTTATGTCAGCAGCAAAGAAGCCTGGACAGCAAGTAGGAAGAAATTGCCAAAGTTGTTTTCCACAGCTTGTTGAGAATGGAATATTTCTCCCTGCAGGAAGTGGTCCAAAGCCTGAAAGGAGTGGTAGTCAGTTGGTGCAAGGTCTGGTGAATATGGTGGATGACAGTTTCCAAGCCAGCTTCTGTAGTTTGAGCAGCATTGTTTGTATGACATGTGGTCGAACGTTGTCTTGCAAGAGGATTGGCCTGTCTCTACTGGCCAATCTCAGCTGCTTCCAATCTCACAAGCAGCCTTATCATTTCGTCCAACTGGTTGCAGTACACATCTGCTGTAATCGATTGACCAAGTTTCATGAAGTTGTAGGGGGTAATACCAGCGCTGGACCACCAGACACCATTAGCTTTTTTTGATGACTATTTGGTTTTGGACAGTGTTTCAGCACTTCATCTTTATCCAACCACTGTGCTGAATGCTTGCGATTGTCAAAAAGAATCCATTTTTCATCACATGTAACAATACGGTGTGTAGACATGGTTCGTCTTTATGTTGTGACAGCAAAGAAAGGCAAGCTTCGAGATGATTTCTCTTCTGATGCTCATTGAATTCATGTGGTACCCATCTATCCAGTCTCTTTACCTTGCCCTTTTGTTTCAAATGGTCCCATATTGTTGGAATAGTAATGTCAAACCTTGCTGCTAATTCATGCATAGGATGAGATGGATTTGCTGCTACTACAGTTTTCAGCTCATTATCTACCTTGGTCTCAGCACGCCCATGTGGCTCATTTTCAAGATTAAAATCACCAGAACTTCTCGAACTATCTATGTACTGTGCATTCATTAGCCACATCTTTTCCAAACACTTCACTGATATTTTGAGGTGTCTGCGTTGCATTGGTTCCATGACAGAACTCATATTCAAAAATTACATGAATTTCTGACTTCCCCATGGTTTTACAAAAATAGCTCTAAAAAAAATCTGAATGATAATGACAAGCCAAAACATGTGTTTGCAAGACTGAGGATGTACCTTCACAATAAAAATAAAACAAGAAGTGTCAAAGTGAAATGTCAGTGGCATCAACTGTCAAACTTAGTACTTAAGGAAATCAGACATTTCATACTTAATAACCTAATATTAAACCACCATATAAACTTTAGCACTATGAGAATAGTGCCAAAATTAATATGTTGCCAATCTATATATACAGTTATTGACTCTAAAGCAAAACGTCCTCCTTACCTGTGGTATTTATACAATACACTGGACTATAGACACCAACTTTCCTTGGCATGCGTAGTCTTGCCTTAACTTTTAAACAATAGGTGGTCTCCGGTGAGAGTTTATCAATTTTATCTCTGAGATAATCAATTTCGATCATTTCCTATAATAAAAAAAATAGAAGCCAGTTCTTTAAAAAAGGATAAAGTCGGGCCAGGCGTGGTGGCTCACGCCTGTAATCCTAGCACTCTGGGAGGCCAAGGCGGGAGGATTGCTTGAGCTCAGGAGTTTGAGGACAGCCTGAGCAAGAGCGAGACCAGTCTCTACTAAAAATAGAAAGAAATTGGTCAAACAACTAAAAAAAAAAATAGAAAAAATTAGCCGGGAATGGTGGCGTGTGCCTGTGGTCCCAGCTACCTGGGAGGCTGAGGCAGGAGGATCACTTGAGCCCAGGAGTTTGAGGTTGCTGTGAGCTAGGCTGACGCCACGGCACTCTAGCCCAAGCAAGAGATTGAGACTTTGTCTCAAAAAAAAAAAAAAAGGATAAAGTCAAATTTTAGGATGAATTCACCTAATTTTTCTCTTACATTAAAGGTAACAACAAAAATGCTTACCTCCATACTTGAATTTTTCCAGATAACTATGCTATATATAAAGCTTGGACTATCCAAAGCCCACATGATACTATCTTTTGTTCCAGGAGGAGAGATGTTTACTATTATTGCTTTATCTTCAGCTTCCAAATGTACATCTGGAGGACCAATTTGAGCTAGAAAAATAAAAACAATTACTATGTAACTTTGTTAATACAATGCCGAAACATTCATTCAACAAACAATTCTGAGCACTTAATATGCGCCTGTCACTTCTGGGAGTCAGGTACGGAAAGCCGTAAGATTATCAGCAGAGTGAGTACAGAATGAGAAGAGAGGAGGTTTGATGACGGAACCCTGTGGGAGTCCAATATTGAAAAGTCTGGCAGATGAGGAGGAGAAACTGGCATTGGAGCGACCAATAAGCAGGAGGAGAACCAGGAAAGAGCAGTGCCCTAGGCATTCAGTAATGGAAGTGGTTCAAGAAAAAGGCAATGATGCCACATCTGTGCTACAGAGGGAGCGAACTGGAGAGGACTGGGAATTCACCTGGCATCGTGGAGGCTGCTGGTGACCTTGAGAAGAGTGGTTTTTTAGCACAGTGATGAGGAATGAAGTCTGAATGGAAAGGGTTGAAGAGAAAACGGGAAAAAAAGTAGTATAGAAAAAGAGTACCGATTATTCTTTTTTGAGCTTTGGTAAAGGGCAGTGGTTCCGAAACTTTTTGATGTCAGGATCCTGTTGTACTCTTAAAGAAATTATTGAGACTCCCAAAGAGCTTCTGTTAATGAGTTAAGTCTTTTGATATTTAGCATATTAAACATTAAAACTGACAAAATTTTAAACAATTTAATCCATTTTAATTAATTAATTCATTAAAAATAACTATGATAAACCCATTACATGGAAACAAACATTTGTTATGAGACATATATTTTTTCAAAACAACAAAAATCTTAATGAGAAGACTGGTGCTGTTTTACATTTTTTTCAGATCTCTTTAATGTCTAGATTAATAAAGAAGAGGGATGGCTCTCACATCTGCTGCTGGATTAAATCAGTAACCACATCACCATATCACACATCAAACAGCTTCCTTTGGAAAACTCCACTATGTATACAAGGCAGAGTGAAAATAAAAAAGGCAAATAAATCTTAATATTATTATGAAAACAGTCTTCTCTTTGTGAACCCTCTGAAAGGGGTTTGGGGACTACTCTTTGAGAACCACTATATAGGCAAAGGAGAAAAATGAGGCCATAGTAGGAGGAAGATGTGTTTAAAGGAAACTTTGTGGGTTTTTTTTTTTTTTTTAAGATGGAAGATTTAACATAATGAAAATGAATGAGCTTGGAAAGTGAGCTGTTATGGTAATATTTACTAAAGAATATAATTCAGGCCGGGTGTGGTAGCTCACGCCTGTAATCCTAGCACTCTGGGAGGCGGAGGCGGGCGGATTGTTTGAGCTCAGGAGTTTGAGACCAGCCTGAGCAAGAATGAGACCCCATCTCTACCAAAAAGAGAAAGAAATTAATCGGACAACTAAAAATATACAGAAAAAATTAGCTGGCCATGGTGGCACATGCCTTTAGTCCCAGCTACTCAGGAGGCTGAGACAGAAGGATTGCTTGAGCCCAGGAGTTTCAGGTTGCTGTGAGTTAGGCTGACACCACAGCACTCACTCTAGCCCGGGCAACAAAAGCGAGACTCTGTCTCAAAAAAAAAAAAAAAAAAAAGAATATAATTCAGTTAGCAATTTTTTCTTACCTTTTTCAAATGGCATAAATGAGATAACCTCATACCACGAAGTGTTTCCTTGTTCTGCTGTTAAACGCAATTTGATTTCTTCATAAATATCCAACTTGGGTGAAGAAAAGCTGCATTTGGTACCAGTGATATATTGACACCCAGGCAATTTTATCCAATTATCCATCCCAGGTCTTTAAAGTAAAAAAGCAAATGAGTGAATGGGCAAATGTATAAATGCAAAAGAATGTCAAATATGTTTTCTATTTACTAATATTATAAAGCGAATTTAAGTAGTTATTTTTTCTACTTGAGTTAATGTTCTGTAAACATTTTAGTGTATACTCCTCTAGTCTTTTTAATAGTATAAACCAAGTTATTATTTATAAAATGGAGTAATTCAGGCATATAGTTAATTTTTAAATAGAGCTCTATATATAATTTGTGGGTGGCTGCATTAGGATTTCAAGGAAGCAGAGAAGTAAATGATCCGTAAGGCAAAAGTGGATTTAGTGTTGGCTTTGTTAAACATAGTTGTGTGACTTCTGGCAACCTATTTTGTGTTTCTGGATGTTATATTCCTTACTGAAAATTTGGGAACCGGATCTGATGATTCAGATTTCAAAATTTTTGTCTATGTCAAGCCCATTGACCTTAAACCTGGCAGAGAAGCTGTCCTCTGAGAAGGCATTTTTGTCAAGCCTAATTCATTAGCTGATTTATTTCTTTTTTATAATATTGTTGATGTCATTTTAAAGATGATTTAAGATATTAGAAACCAGAGACGACATTAAAATAATTTTGTGCTGACCAAAATACAAGTCTACCTGATTTTTCAAAAAGGAAACATTTTTTTAAAATTCCCAAAAATATACACTAGCCTACGAAACACTTCATGCCTGGCCAGTTTCCTTTTCCACTTTACCTATCTGAGGTCTGAAATTGGAGCTGGCATTAAAAATACCTTAATTTAAACGAACAATCCTGAAAAACCCTTCTGCATCACGATTTATTTTTAAAAATCTAGAAACTCTTATTATAAACAGAAAACCTTATCAAAAATTTAAAATTTAATATGGTTTCAACCCAAACTCACTCTTCTACTTTTCCTGTTCCAGGAGACGCAGATGCATGCGCCATCAAAATGGCTTTTGTACATAATGAAGCTATCGCAGTGGTAGCTAATTTTATATTTTCTTGAAAAGAACCCCAAAACTTAAAAAACCGTTTCACATTATCTCAGAACAGAATACAATCTGAAATATGAATATGTAACCAATATAATATTCATTTCATAAAGTCAATTTTAAAATAGAACTTCATGCCATCTTTGTCTTTCCTGTTCACTGAGGTATTCTAAGCACCCGGAAGAGTGTCTGGCATGAAAGATACTCAATATTTGTTTAATCAAAGAAAGCTACACATTACAAACATCATAATAAATTTTAGATACAACTTAAACACTGACATCTTAGGTCGCACATGTTCTATAGGTTCTGGAATCATGATAGTATATTTATTCATCTGTGTTTCACTTAATAACAGTGGTATATGTCCTGTGTTCTCAGAAATATTAAAAAATGTCTGTTTGCTGCTGATATTAATCCCACTTCAATTGATCACTTACTCCGTGTCACTCCCCTGAGCACTTTATACACAATCATTCAACACTCAGAACAACCTTCTGAGTTACTTTATTATTGGGGTGTCCTATCCCACTTTGCTGGGGCAGTCCTCGTTTAAGCCTGTTATTCCAGCTTATCTACAGTTAAGTGCCTCCTTTTTTTTTTTTTTTTTTTCTTTGAGACAGAGTCTCACTCTTGTTGCCCAGGCTAGAGTGAGTGTTGTGGCGTCAGCCTAACTCACAGCAACCTCAGACTCCTGGGATCAAGCGATCCTCCTGCCTCAGCCTCCCAAGTAACTGGGACTACAGGCATGCACCACCATGCCCGACTAATTTTTCCTATGTATTTTTAGTTGTCCGATTAATTTCTTTCTATTTTTAGTAGAGACGGGGTCTTGCTCTTGCTCAGGCTGGTTTTGAACTCCTGAGCTCAAACAATCCGCCCGCCTCGGCCACCCAGAGTGCTAGGATTACAGGCATGAGCCACCGTGCCCGGCCAAGTGCCTCCTTTTACTCTCAAAAGTATTCTAGTTTGAATGATAAATTATATATAGTCATATTAGTTATCATCTCCACTCAATAAATATGGAAACTAAGACATGGAGAATAATTAGCAGAGGACGGATTTAAATATGGGCAGCCAAGCAGCCTGGTTCAAGACCATACTACATTACAAATGCTACAAACTTGTAATCTGCCATATTTCTGCAACGTAATTGTTTATAAAGCTAGCAGAACAAAATAAGGAACACACTGAAATGCATTTAATGCTAAAGTCAGAATGGAAAGGTAAAAAATTAGGATGAACTGAAGAATTTAGTATAAGCAATAATGTGTGAAGGAACAAGAGCGTGAGAGCACTTGTGGGTCTTTGTTCTTTATTGTAAGGGTAACTTTAAATCAGGGTATCTGAAATAATTCCTGCTACACCTAAAACAGCTGTTCATGAGAAAATTTCAAACTAAGGCAAAGAACAAAAGTGGTAACAAAACTCAAAATTCAATTTAAAGAAAATCTCTAGAGATAAAAAATTTTAAATTACCAATTCTGAGAAAAGTGGTATGTGTGTATACAGTATATGTGTGTGTGTGTATATATATGTGTATATGCACACAATTACTGAAAGTGTGAGATTAATATCCCAGTGTCATTGACTGTAATCAAAGTGGTGGGATCCTGGTTCCAGAGGTCCTAACACCCTATTCCTTCACTGCTTGCTTTTTCTTGGACAGGAGAACACAGTTAGCAGATAAGGCCCTAACATCTACTAGGAGGCAAAGTAGTACATTTCCTGGGCTGTGTTCTATATTCATCTGGAACGCCCTGTCTGCCTATCTTCTTGAACTATTAACTAGAAAGTTGGTACGAAGGAGGAGGCATTAAAACTCTAGAAACACTGAGTCTTTGGAAATGCAGGGTCCAATACATTGATGTTTATAAAATGTATCTAAAATTAAAATGTTTCCTATGATGGAGATAACAGGAAAACCCGAGCACTGGAGGCCTGGTGGCCTATTCCAAGACCTTGGATAGGGTTTTTGGGATACTCTCTCATATCTTTAAGTTATGCTCATGGCTGGGCATGGTGGCTCATGTCTGTAATCATAGCACTTTGGGAGGCTGAGGCAGGGAGGATCGCTTGAGGCCAGGAATTGGAGACAATATAATGAGAACAATATAATGAGATACCATTTCTACAAAAGAATAGGAAAATTAGCTGAATGTAGTGGCATGTGCCTGTGGTCCCAGCTACTTGGGAGGCTAAGGCAGGTGGATCTCTTGAGCCCAGGAGTTTGAGGTTGCAGTGAGCTATGATGATGCCATTGCACTCTAGCTAAGGCAACGGAGTGAGACCCTGTCTCCAAAAAAAAAAAAAAAAAAAAAAAAAAAAAAAAAATGATATGCTCTAGTTCAGACCCCAATTCCCAATTTATATTTCATGAAGCTGGAACATCCAGAGCAGAGAAGGTATGGCTGTGGATTAGAGCTGTCTATCACCCTCATCCCCAAATCGCTTTTGCTTCAACACCCAAAGACAAATTTGATTTTCTATTAAAGAAATAAAGTTATGAATGTTACGTAAAGTAGACATAAAATTTCTAAAAAATGGAAAAACCAAACGTTTCCCAAATCTGAAAAGAAATTACGGTGTTAAAATTATAAAAATCATTCAGGTCATTCTGGAAAATCAATAAGCAAAGTCACATACCTTTGATAATCTGCTGAAAAAGTCATGTTCCCAAAAGACTCACCATTCCCATTCCACCTTAGGATAAAGTTGTCATCTATGATGTCGATCTCTACATTTCGAGAAGAGTTTAGATTTTTTCCACCTATAAAGGCAACAAAAAAAGATAATTATATAAACACTGTATAGATATTTTTTTTACATTCTAAATATTTTTATTAATTTATTTTTTACTTGACCTATGAAAATATCTGAGGATGTTTTAGAATGGATATTCTTCTCTTTATTGCTTTTCAACTAACATAAATAAGGAAAAAAGTAAATATGTCAGAAAATTTCAATTAACAATTCCAATTAGATTAGGTTTATGTGTAAGGGAATAGTATGCACCATGATTTTCTAATGACTAGAATATGTATAGATATTTTTTAAAAATGTTATTCTTCCCCTTATATCCCTGATTAAAGAATGAATACATAGTGTTACAGCTCTTTTAGAATTTGTCTAGCAGGTTTTCCGGTCCTTACTGGAAGACCCCCCCCCATGCAAAATTAAAAAAAAAAAAAGAATGAATACATTCAAATATAATGAAGTATATTTTGACATCTAAAAAAACCTAATGATTGCTTTCAGCACAGGGAGCCTGCTAACTATGTTTCTGTGCCTGAGAGAGCTGGAAAAAGGTTGAGTTTTTTCATCTATAAAAAGAGTTGTCTTTTAATTGAAAACCAAACTGTCTCTGCATAAAAATAGAATTTTTCTTTCGTCTCAGATGTGATACTGGTGTACAGGATATGAGGTTCAACAGTTTAACAGCCCCAATTTGGTTTCACATTCTACCTTCAGAGGCAGAAACAGATGCTCCTTGACTTACGAGGTGTTACATAACAATAAACTTATCATTAGAAAAAAAATCACAAATCAAAAATGCATCTAATCCCCCAATAAATCCATTGTAAAGTCAAAAACTGTTAAGTCAAACCATCATAAACTGGGGACCATCTATACTTCACATGCTCTGATAGAGAACTGAATAGATGTGATTTCAAAGGTGACAGCTGTTTACAGGAATGGAATATTCACATAACAAAATCGAGAGACAGATGTATAAATATTTGTGTCAGCCAAGCCCTTCAGGAATCTAAAAAGATCATGACTGCCAACCATACCAAGTCTGGACCCTTCTGTTTATTTTTACGGATTTCCATTTATGTACCTATCACCTTATTTCTTACAACTACTACTAACACAAATCTTCTACCAGTTAAATTACTTCCCTTCTCATTTTTCTTTTCCGGCCCCCTCCAACCTGCAATGCACTCCTCTTCCTCTCTGACTGCCCAAATCCTCCCAAGATCCAGTTCAAGTTTGACCACCTATGGAAAACCTTCCCTGAATACTGCAGCTCATGTTGATCCTGTTCTCTTGCACTCTGTATTATGTAATCTGTACCACTCAATTTCACACGTAAGTAGATGTACTTAGCTCTCAAATACTTACTGAATGCAAGATGTTTTTCATTTTTTATGTATTTCGTGGTAAAATATACAAAACACAAAATTTACCATCTTAACCATTTTTAAGCATACAGTTCAGTGGTATTAAATACATTAATAATGTGCAACCATCACTGCCATCAATCTTCATAACTCTTTTTATCTTGTCAAATTGAAACTCTATACTCATTAAATAATAACTCCCCATTCCTTCCTTCCTCCCTCTATCCCTGGGCAACCACTATTCTACACGGTGTCCCAAAAGTCACCATACAGAGGGAAAATGGGAAACTGTAGGTAAACATACCTTCATTTACAAAACATTCATTACAAAACTTTTCCTTTGTATGGAGACTTTTGGGACACCCTGTACTTTCTGTTTGTATGATTTTGACTGTATTAACTACTTCACAAAAGTGGAATCATAGTCTTCTTGGGACTGGCTTATTACCATAATTTCTCACGGTTCATTTATGTTGTAGCAAATGTCAGAATTTCCTTCCTTTTTAAGGCTGAATAATATCCCATTGGATATACCACATACCAAATTTTGCTCATTCATTAGTCCATGGACATGTGGGTTGCTTCCGTATTTTAGCTATTGTGAATAAAGTTGATATGAACATGGGTGTCCAAATATCTCTTTGAGACTCCATTTTCAATTCTTTTGGGTATAAACCCAGAAGTGGACTTGCTGGATCATATGGTAATTCTGTTTAATTTTCTGAGGAACCACTATATCACTTTCCACAGTAGCTATACCCTTTTACATTTCTACTAACAATACACAAGGGTACCAATTTCTCCACATCCTCACCAATATTTATTTTTTCTGATAGTAGCCACTCTAATAGTGAGGTGGTATCACATTATAGTTTTAATTTGCATTTCTCTAATGATTAGCGATGTTGAGCATGTTTTCATGCACTTTCTGGTCATTTGTATATATTCTTTGGAAAAAAGTCTGTTCAAGTCCTTTGCCCATTTTTGAATCAGGATTTTTTAAAACTGTTGAGCTTTAGGAGCTCTCTATATATTCTGAACATTAATCTCTTATCAGATACATGATTTGCAAACATTTTCTCCCATTCTACGGTTGCCTTTTTATTTTGTTGACAGTATCCTCTATTTCCTTATCTTCTGTCTAGTTGTTCTTTCTGTTTTTGAGAGGGGGTCACTGAAATCTCCAGCTGTTATTATAGAACTATTCCTCCCTTTAATTTTGTTAGTTTTAGCTTTACATGTTTTGATGATTTGCCATTAGGAGCACAAATGCTTATAACTGTTGTATCTTCTTGCTGTATTGAACTTTCTATTAATATATAACATCCTTCTGTGTTTCTTATAACCTATTTTGATTTAAAGTCTATTTTGCCTGATATTAGTATAGACATCCCTGCTTTCATATCATTACTATTTGCATGGAATATCTTCTTCCATTTTTTCACTTTCAATCTGTGTCTTTGGATTGAAAGTAAATTTCTTGTAGAGAGAATATAGTTGGACCACGTGTTTTTATCTATCTTGCCAATCTGTCTCTTGATTGGAGTTTAATCCATTTAAAGTAATTGCTGATAATGAGCGACTTACTTCTGTCATTTTGCTACTTTCTATATACCTTATAGCTTTTTTATCCCTCATTTGCTGCATTACTATCTTCTTTTGTGTTCAGCTGATTTTTTGTAGTAAAATGTTTGAATTTCTTTCTCATTTTCTCTGTGTATATTCTATAGCTATTTTCTTTGTGGTTACCATGGGTATTACATTCAACACTCTAAAGTTTTAACACTCTAATGTGAATTTACACCAGCTTAACTTCAACAATATCCAAAAACTCTGCTCCTTTACAGCTGTACCCACCCTTTTCAGTTGATGTCCCAGAATTGTATCTTTATATATTGTATGCCCCGAAACATAATAAATTAGTCTCTTAAATATGGAGAAAAAATGTGGAATTACAAGTCAATGTTACAATACTAGCTTTTAAACTAATAATTGTTATTTTTAAATGTATTATTCTCTTAAAGCATGTAGAAAACAAAAAAGTGGAGTTATGAACTGTTGTTACAATGATGCCAGTTTTTATAATTGCCCATGTATTTACCTGTATTGAGATTTTTATTTCTTCATATGGCTTTGAATTACTGTCTAGTGTTCTTTCATTTCACCTTTCAGAACTCCCTTAAGCAGTTCTTTTTTTTTTTTTTTTTTTTGAGACAGAGTCTCGCTTTGTTGCCGGGGCTAGAGTGAGTGCCGTGGCATCATCCTAGCTCAGAGCAACCTCAAACTCCTGTGCTCAAGCGATCCTTTTGCCTCAGCCTCCTGAGTGGCTGGGACTACAGGCATGCGCCACCATGCCTGGCTACTTTTTTCTCTATATATATATTTTTAGTTGTCCAGATCATTTCTTTCTATTTTTTAGTAGAGACAGGGGTCTCGTTCTTGCTCAGGCTGGTCTCCAACTCCTGACCTTGAGCGATCCACCCGCCTTGGCCTCCCAG
>CAUYSK010003747.1:0-25067 GCA_963575035.1 Avahi laniger | reverse complement strand
CGGCTAATTTCTTCTATATATATTTTTAGCTGTCCAATTAATTTCTTTCTATATTTGGTAGAGGTGGGGTCTCACTCTTGCTCAGGCTGGTCTCGAACTCCTGAGCTCAGAATGATCCGCCCACCTCGGCCTCCCAGAGAGCTAGGATTACAGGCGTGAGCCACCGCGCCCGGCTTGCTTCACTTTTTTGAAACAAACATGTGCCACTTTTTTTTAACTTTTCATTTTGAAATATCAGACTTACAGAAAAGTTGCAAAAATAGTACAAAGAATTCCTTTATATCTTTTACCCAAATTCACAAATGATAGAACATTTTATCAAGTTTCTGTTATCATTCTCTCCCTATATATGTACATAAATTTTTTTCCCTGAACCATTTGAAAATAAACTGTTGACATAACACCCCTTCATCCCGAAATTTCCTCCAAAAATGACATTCTCTTATATAACCACAGTGGAATTATCAAAATCAGGAAATGAACAATATAGTATATTATCTGATCTATAGACTATATCCAAATTTCAGTAATCACCTGACTAATGTTCTTTATAGTTATAAATAGATAGATCAATCCTGGTCCAGGATCACATTTTGCATTAAAGTTTCATGTCTATATTGATTTTTTTATTTAATAGAGGAGAGATGCCCATTTTGAGAAGGAAAAAGGTTAATGGCCTTGGGCATGACATTTCTGATACCTACTGCTGCACCTGGAAAATAAAGATAATGACACTTGCCCTACATGTAGTAGAGAGTTTGAGAAGATTCTGTAATTTATTACACATAGCACCATTCAGAAAGGATGAAGTGACATGATAGAATGAAATAAAAAGAGGACAGACTTTGGAGTCGGACCGATATGGGTCTCTATCAAGTAACTAAGCCTTCCGCAACCTTGGTCTCCTCACCTGAGAAACTGAAGCAAATACCTTTATTGGGACTAAATAAGATAATAAAGATAAAAATATAATAACAATAGTAGTAATAATAAACAACTTTTTGAGCAATTATTCTGTATCAGGCACTGTGTATTTTATATGACATCTCAATTACCCTTATAACAATATGACAAAGTAGATAATATTATTTTCATTTTATAGATGAGAAAACTGAGGATTAAAATAGGTAAATAACTTGCTCAAGATCATACAACTAGTGTCAGAGACATTATTTGAATCCAAGTCCATATGACTTCAAAGCCCATATGCTTACCTACCACACTCGACTTTCTCATGGTAGGTGCTCACTAAATATTATTTTCCCTCTTTATAGCCATTCCTACATACATATTCAAGTTATATATTTAATTCTCCAAGAAAACCAAGTTTTAAAAAAATGAGATGTAGTTTATGAGAAAATAAACCCTCAATATCTTAATCTACCAATCTGTAAACTTGATTTTTAAATACACTATGAAGCTCTACAGAAAAAAATTTTAGTCAAACGTTCTTTACAAAAATAACTATGGCACAAAAGATGGGACAACTCAAGTCTGCAGCCCAACAATATTCACACTCCTAGAATGGACATTATAATAGAGAAACATGTAATTTAAAAATAAAAAGACAGAACTCATTTTTAATAAAGTCAGAAGCATAATGAACTATAAGGAATAGCTCATTAAGTCTAGAAAAAGAGAAAAAAAATTCTTATTTCATCTGAGAAAGAAAATTCAAGTCTCAGTTAGTATTTCTTTATTCCGAAACAGGAATTCTTACTTTGGCCATAAACACAGCATTCATTCTCACCAGTGTTCAAGTGTCCTTGCTATAAGATAGGCAAAGCACTGACTTTAGTACTGAGCTGTTTATTTGGTTTTTAAAGTGCTTCGAAGATGAAAAAAGTAATAATATAATTTAAAAACAGAGCAGGATTATTTCTAGCCACTTCTCTGTGCTGGGCAGGAAATGGATCCCAAACAGCTCAAATGCATCAGTGATATGGACAGATATATCTAAAGTGGACTAGTTATACCATTTGAATCACTAAATGCAAAACCTCTAAAAAGAAAAGGCAACAAGAGATAAGGCAAGGGATAAATTACTTCTGATGACACAATCCCACAACTCAAAGTGGGCACATCGTCCTTCAGGGCAGCAGAGAAAAAATATAAAGGAAACAAGGCCAGTGCTATGAAAGAGATTCAAAGGCTGGGGATGATAAGCACCTTGGAAGGCTGATGAGGTGAGCCAATTTCATAGTGATTAAATGTCAAATTAAAGACATAATGCCTCAAAGAACATTCGTTAAAAGTTGATTCAGTTTTTTAAAAGTTTCCATTGCCAGCATGCATGTGCCAGGATGCAAAGTGAGAGAACTTGAGGAAAAAGTCACTCCTAAGTATTTGAAGACATCCACAATGGAAAAAAGTTTAGTAAGGTTATGTGTTGCTACTGTTGGTATGTACCATTTTACTTATGCAGCTTGCTGGGCAGCCAACTTATTTTTCTTCTGGACTTAATTCTTGAAAAAGGTCCAAGTAAAATAATTACACCCAAGTCTAGCAAGCCTAGAGAATAAAGTAATCAGTGTATTTGAAGAGCATACTCAATTTTATGGAGAAAAGTAACCCAAATACAGTATTTCACTTAAACATGTTTGTAAAATGTCTATCTGCCCTCCAGACTCCACAAGATGGTAGTCTAGAAAAAGACAAAACAGAACATATATATACACATAAAACCCCAAAGGGTTAGCATCAGTAAAGAGATATGGCCAAAAGACAAGACTCCGGAAATGTAAGTGCTTATAGAACATGGATTGGGTCCATGATATATATACAGGTATATAACTAGTAGGAAACTGAAAGTAATAACTGATTAAGCCTACCATTAAAATAAACTTCTAGTGAGGTTCACGAGAGGTCATGAGGAATCAATGTGAAGAAAAAGGAGAGTATCATTGATAAACCAGGAAGCTTTTAAACAAATAATCTGAAATGAATCACATTCCCTCCTTTTCCTCTCCTCAACCCAGTAGGAGCAATTTAAAGGGACTTTCAAAACACCTAATGAAACTAAACTGCCAAGACTGTTCAGACAAGAAGAATCATAATGAAACTTGGAGGAAAGTACTTTTTCAAAGGGAGTACTCTACACTACTGGCAAAAATTAAGTGCAAACATTCCAGTGTGGCAGATTTTTAAAGTGTACTTTGTGGAAACCACAAATAGAAGGGTAAACACTTCACTGCACAGGTTAGTGAAAACATTTCAATTTCTCCATTATACTCGCCCTCTTCCCCAATACTCCTCTAAAACAATACAGAATCTATCACTTTTATGTCAGGTCCAGCATTGTTAAAGCCTATCAAGATTACCAACATGCTTTTAGGCTATGAGGTTGCAACACTGGTATCTGGGGTTTCAATTGCAGAACACATGCACAATCAAGGCAGCCAAGGGTCATGCCAGCCTCCAGTGACTTTAATAAACATAGCCTAAAGGAGTCTAAAACTAGGCTTAAAAAATATCATTAAGGAGGCAGAAAAAAGCAGTCAAGTGAAATCTCTGGAGATGAGATTTAGACAAGGGTCTGAAAAAGGAAATTGAGAAGCTGAAAAGAATGCAAAATTTGATCATTTAGAAAAGTTACTTTCAAGGAGCACCAAAGACCAGAGAACTCTTCTCTGAAAGAAAGATGGAAAAAGGTAACATACACATCAGTCCTAAGATCTTAGTCTTAGTTTTAAGGCATTAAACTTCAAAAACATGACGGTCAGGCACAGTACTGTACTGCCTAAGCTTCAGGCAACAGTACAAGCAGAATCCAGTGCAGGAAGGCAGGAAGTAGTCATAAATTCACAGTGAAGGGGTGCTTCCTTCAACCACCAGTAACAAAGATATAAAATCATTTCCTGAAACTTAAAACATATGCCTTACTTAAAATTTGTATTATACTTACGTGTGTAAGTAACAATTTTAACTGTAGAGACTTGGAATGTATGTGTACGTGAAACATAAATATTTCTGCCTCCATCTTCTACTTACCATAACTTATCTCATCTTCCTTTTATAAAGCCAATAATTCTCAGGGCAAAGGGAGTGCGGAGTCTGGCAGGGTGAGAGGTAGGGGTGAACCACACAGAATCCCCTTAAGGCTTTTAGAAATGACATAGCACCCCAACTCCACCTCAGCTGGAAAATCACAGCCTACAATGATATATTATTGGTGGGAATATGTGAGGGTGTGTGTGAGGCAGACACAGGGAGAGAATCAATGCCAGAAAATCTGAGGACCTCGGAAATGTAAGAGTTAAGTAAAGCTTTCATTTCACTTTCTCTTATTAATAACTTATTTTCATAATTTTCAAAGTACTTTCATATCTATTTCATTTGAGTTAGAAAATACTCCCTCACTTGTTGGCAACTGTCTACTTCATCATAAAATGGCACAGGGCAAAATACAGCTGTTAATTTGTCAGGTGAACCACTAAAATAGTTAGCTAAAATTTAATACAACAGAAATATTTTTACTTGAAAAGAACTCAAAGTTCTTTGGAACCTCTAAACCACTGTACAAATTCGAGAGGATCTACTAGACTATAAACACCTTGAAGACAAGGTACCACGTGTTTTCCTGTATCCTCCATAATTCCCTGAACAATGTAGGTTCTTAATGAATGGAATGGACCAGGTTACTTAATATACTCACTCAATATTTACTGAACACTGAATGCCTACTCTGTGTCAGGCTCTGTGCTGGTTCAGATTTTTAAGAAATTACATTGAAATTTAGCCTTAATAATATAAAAGATCAGATTGGGTCAGCGGCAGGGAGGAAGATCACCATTCCTGTTTCCTTTCTGTTAGTCTTGATTATTAACTTGATTGGATTAACATATTTCTGTAGTATATTTTAATTTTCAAATGATGGGCATATGTATAAATGTAGATGACGTTAATATAATGTCTAAAATTAATTTTCTTTTTAGCTTTCCCCGAAACAATTCCGACACAGTCATGATACTGAGAATAAATATCATTTGACAATCACCTCGGTAACAGTTGCTGGACTAGAGCCCATGATTAAAAGTGTCTCAGCAACAGGATTTTTTAAAGCAAGACGAGGCAGTTATTGACCCCTTGTTTTGACTACTCAACTTTCATTTACAGTTGTACCAAATTTTATAGTCTTTCCTGCCTTCTTAAAAAATAAACCACACCTGTTAAACTGTGATAGCAACAACATGGTAAATAATATTTGTATACCATGCCAGGATTTATAAAGAGTTGCACAAACTGTGTGTAACTCCTTTAGTCCTCAAAGCTCGTTTGACAGATGGGAAAACTGGGGTGCAAAGCTATGGATGCCCTGCCTATCCAAAGTGGCAAAGATGGGATTTTGAGTCCAAACCAAGGTCTCCTGATTCCTGCAGTCCTTCACCACAGCTGCCTCCTTCCTATGCCAAGGCTCCGAAAGTTGTACAAATTGAGAACATGAAAATAATAAGTCCATGAAAGGTTTGGCTATGAAAGAGTAGACAGTGGTTATCAAAACTGTCAACACGGCCTCAGAAAAAAAACAAAGCTCTCTGTTTAATGAGACTAAAATTGGCCAGATGTTAAGAAACAAAATGGGCAATAGAGGGTGTAAAAAACAATTCAGTATAGATTTCAATTTGATAATTAGGAGAAATTTGATAATCAGGAATCCTTAAACATCCTCATTTGTAACTAGCCCACTCATTCTGTTCGCTTTAGAAATAACTGGAAATTTTCTAAATCTCTTTAAAAACAGAATTGGAAAAAATATTAATATATGATCTTATTCTTCAGTCCAAAACTCCATAATATAAACTAAGAAACAGGTAAGTGAATTGAAACATTCATTTGATATATGATGCTCCAACCAGGAAAGTCAGGTAGAAACATATTTAGGTCTTTCATTAATTAACATTTAATTTAAAGAATGCCAAACAGAGGAGAGCAAGCAGATTAAACAACTAAAGCATTGTTGTTTTTTTTTAAATTTTACAGATGAAACTCTGAATAGGGTATATACTATTAACTTTTAGGGCAAGAAAATTTAAGTTCCTAAGGCCATCAGTAAAATAATAGATCTTCATTAAACAAAAAATTCTCTTCTTCACATTGATTCACACTGATTGAGTGGCTACTAGGATGTAGGTAGTAAACTGGGCATATTTGTTTAAATACAAAGAGAAGTTGAAATACAGCAGGAAACATGTAAATAACATGGGACTCTCAATCTTCTTGCTATAAATGGAGGTACATCATCTTACGTTTACTGTAAATAGCAGTTATTCAAATGCTACAGTTGTCCCAACTCTACCAACTGTGTTTGATATGCTTTTTCTATTCTTGTGTCACTAATAATGTTAAGTTGTTCAAATCTTTGTCAATAGCCAGGGAAAAAAGCTTTCTTTTTATTCAAGAATTTATACTGTGTGCAACTTGAACTAAAGAGATCTTTCCTTCACCCACGAAAATTGTAGGCAAAATTGCTTGCTTTACGGTTTTGGTTAAAATGGTCAGGTTTATTAATTCAGCATGGATTTTGGTCTGTTTACTCACTGCTGTATCCTTACAGGCACATAGTATATTTATTGAATGAATGAATTATTCCTATGATCTAAGATTCATCATATAAGGATATATCTGAGAACTTTTTACATTAACTAACTTCTTAATACTTTTAAACTTGAAGAAAACCCCCAGTGTTTCCATTGGTCAGCTGCATGTGGAAAGCAATCACTCCACATGTGTAAACAAGAGCATGTGCAAGGTTACAGTTATGTTAGGACAACTTGGATGTCATCAGCTACCTCATGTATTTCTCTAAATCCCACAGCTAGAAGAGCAAATTGTAAAACACCATGAGGGCTCAAGCCTATATCCACATGTTGAGAATTTTCCTTTGTAGACTAATTACTTCACTGAAATCTTCCTTTATCAAGGCAAGTACCATCGAGAATTAACATTCTGAGAAGAACCAGAAAATAGCAGTGGTACACAAATTCGACTTGGGAAAGCTATGATAGTCACCAAATTGCACCGTGAACCTGTCCTTCTCTCTCGGAGGACTAACTTCAACTTCTATTTAAAAAGACACTGCTTTTCTTTTGAATGAAAAAAAAAAGTGTTTGGAGAAAATCCCTTTTAAAAGGTTCAAAGAAACCTATCTGTTTGGAATTGTCAAAATAATGTTTACTGAGAAATTGATCATCATCCCCTTCGGAGTCTGGGGCTGGGCCACAGGGCATGATTAGTGGGTATCAGCGTCAGCCCTTGGTGCCAACTTTAAGACCCCATATGGGAAGCAGAAAACGAAAGAAGGGACATAGCCCTAGGCCAGTCGGCCGGCAGCTCAGGGGGACCCAGGGGCCACTGTCTGCTCCCAACTTTGTCAGCACCCCCCTCCCCCTTGCATATGGTCCACGAGCCTCCCAGCTCAGGCCGGCAAACTCCCAGGCCAGAGCGGCGCTCGGGGACCAGCGACAGTCAGTCGGGGGTCCCGAGAGCGGCCCTCCCGGCCCAGCGGGACCGGCTGGGGGACCGGAGAACGCCAAGTGGGGAAGGGGCTCGCCGCCCCTCCCCCCGGCGGCCCCGGGCGCTCCCAACGGCGGCGCGGCGGCTCCCTCAGCCCGCGCCCGCCGCGCCCTCCCCGCTCGGCCCGGCCGGCCCTCGCCACGCCCCGCGCCCCCGGGGCGGACCCCCGGCGGGCCGGCCAGCGGCTCCCGGGGCAGCGCTCCTCAGGAGAGCCCACGGCGAGGGCGCGCGGCCTAGTCGGGGTTACATAACGGGGCCGAGCCCCTCCGAAGCCGGCCGGGGACCGCGGGGCCCGCGCCCGGCGGAGGGGGGCGCCGCCGCTCACCTGCCATAGATGCCCTCGGTGATCCGGTTCCGCTTTAGGGGGCGGCGGAGCTTACTGCAGTCGGCGTTCCGCCGCTTCATCCTCCCGCTGGGGGGCCGAGTGCCCGCGCTGCCGCCGCCGTCTCTCACCTCAGCCGCCGCCGCCGCCGCCGGCCCGCCCCGCGTCGGGCCTGGACTCTACCCCTGGGGCCGATCACACAGACATGGAGCCAGCACCCGGGGGGAGGGGGTGGCAGGGGAGGGGGGGCTCAGAGCCTCCTCCGCCTTCGGAAACAAAGAAATGACAATTCCGGGGCCCGCCCGCCCAGCACCAGAGCCGCCTGCCCCGCCTCCTCGGTTCCGACGGACGGCCCGTGGGACCAATCGAAGGAGCCGCTACGCCGAAGCCGGCCAATCCCAGGGCCCGCTGAGGCAAAACGGACTCCAGAACCC
Source organism: Avahi laniger (assembly GCA_963575035.1). NCBI lineage: Eukaryota > Metazoa > Chordata > Mammalia > Primates > Indriidae > Avahi > Avahi laniger. Next base: position 16,799 of record CAUYSK010003747.1, on the reverse strand, counting down.
GCCTCCTTGAAGGACAGACGAATGCGCCAATCATTATGGTGTCTGGGTCCGTGCCTGGGCCTATCAGAAAAGATTTAAATAGAGGCTTATAAATAGGCCCTATAAATATAACATCCTATATTATGCCTTGTTGCGAAGGTATGCTTCACTATTACTGGATTGCGTTTCATTGTATTATAATCCATACTAGAGCATACCGTGCTGTATGGCATTGTAGGCTCTCGTCTAGCAATGTATGACATCGGGGGCCCGGCTTTGCGGCATGTGGGGTTTCTGCGCTGACATGTGCTCCAGTCAGCCGCATCGTTATGTAAGGGAGCCTCCGGGAGCAGCGCCGGGGTCCTTTCTGCGGACGCTGGAGCGCTCGGCCCGGCCGGTCGCGCGCGACGGGGGTACGAATGACAAAGCAAACCCCTCACACTCACATACACACACTCACACACACCCTGCCAACTTCCCGCGACGTGGTGACAGCGAGGCCACCAATCGGAGCAGGCGCGGGACGGGGCCGCAGCGACCCCGCCCCGGGTTACGTCACGGGGCGGGGCCGTGGTGCGCGCGACGTCGCGCGAGGCTGCCGGGGGTGGGTGTGTGGGGCGACGCGGCCCGGGTTCCACGTCTGCATGCTGGGCTGAGTCCGCAGGACCCAGGAGGCCGCGGCCGCCAAGCACTGGCCTCGGGCGTGTCTGCCCCGGGGCCCGGGCGGAAGGCCGCTCGGCGGAGTCCGGGCTCCTCGGAGGCGGGGACGCCCGGCCAGCGACCCTTCTCACCTAACGCTCAGTGAGCGCTGATTTTGCGCCAAACACAGTGCTGGGTAATTTGCGTCTATTTGCTCGTTTACTGCTCGTAGCTCGTCTGCCACGGAAGTATGGCAAAATAACACTTAGAAAAGGCAGCAAAGATTTTCTTAAAAATAGAAAGAAAAAGAATGTATATCAGAGAAAACTGGGAAAATGTAGAAAAGTAGCCAGAAAGGGAAAAAACACCCATGGGTCTCATCACCTTAACACAAACACTGTTAGCATTTTATTGTATTTCCTTTTTTCCTAATTTTCTCCCGTGGATGATATTATTATTACTATTATTATTAACTAGAATAGTGTTCATACTAGATATTCAATTTTGTATCCTGTTCTTTATTTGACATAAGCATTTTTACATGTCATTTGCAGACTTTATAAATATTTCTGATGGTTGCAGAATGTCTTACCAAGTGCCTTTTACCAGTTAACCCCTCAACAATGGAGCAGTTAGTCTTCCAGCATATTTTTAAAATTTCCCAAGAAGTCGATGCCATTTTGTTTTGTCCTGGTACTCTTAGAGCTCTCTTTGCCCTTAATCCAGTGGTCCCCAACCTTTTTGGCATCAGGGACCATTTTCATGGGAGACTATTTTTCCATGGACCACAGGGAGAGGGGGCATGATTTCAGGATGATTCAAGTGCATTACATTTATAGTGCACTTTATTTCTATTATTATTACACTGTAATGTATAATGAAATAATTATACAACTCACCATAGGTTGGGGACTCCTGCCTTAATCAACATCCACCCAAAGGAGTAACTTGTTTACACCAGATGCATTGTCCTCAATCTCTGATCTCTTGCTTGCTCACAAGCCTTCAGAGATCCCCCAGTGCCTGTAAGAGAAAACCCATTCTCTTTAGTATGGCATCCAGAGCTGGTCACAATGGGGACCCACCCTTCTTTTCCAGGCCTCATCAGGCAGGCAAATCTTATCTTCTCACTGTCCTTAAACCCACTGCAACCTTGTCTTCTCTCCTTCCTGCCTTTGCTCCAACACACAGCATCTCCATGTGCTTCTAGTGAGTGGTTTCTTGGGTGGCACTTATCCATCCACCTAGATGAAAAGCTTCTTGGGCATTGGATCCATACCCTGTAGAGATACAGTTTAGAAAAATGGCAAGAGTACCTGCTTTTTCAGACCAGGGTTGAAATTCCAGCTTGGCCACTTACTAGCTTAGACAAGTTACTGAATCTCTTAGAGCCTCTCTTTCCACTCTGGTTTGTCTTAAGGCTTGGAGGATAATGGGCTTTCAAAGCCAGGCATGCAATAACTGCTGTTAACAGTATTCTTATTTTTTATCCTTCTCCTGTACTCCAAGCATGTTGATAAAGTGGCACTGGGTGGCCAAGGATAACAAAGTCTGTGAGCTCAGAGTTTCACCAAGGCCTGCCCATCATTGAGAAAGAATATGAACAGAATGCTTTGCTTTGAGCAGCAGAAAAAGCCTTCAGATGGTGGAAGATACAAGCAGGACTGAAATCAACATGGTTGGAGGCTTGCAGGCATTAGGGAGGACAGGTACATGGTAAGGTCCTGGCTCCAGACTCCATGGGGAACCCAGACCTGAACATCCCTCATCTCTGTGACTGCAAGGCTCCAGATTACCTGGGCGAAGATGAAGATAGTCAACTCCATGAGGTTAGGGCCATATCTGTGATCTTTTCCTCTCCCTGCTGTGTCTCTGTTGTCTAGGACAGTGCCATGGCACTCTGTGGAATGGATAGGTGAGTAATCCAGAGAAAAGATGAGGGAGGCACTGGGGACATATGCCAGCTTTCTGGAGCTCCCTGTCTATCCTGCCATCAAGTAGGTTCCTGACAAGAACATCCCACGCTGTGGTGGAAGTGTGGAGTGGCTGGGAGCAACAGAGGGTGTGACTGAGAGTTACTGTTAGGCTCTAGGGCTATGCGGAAGCAGAGAAAGGGCAGAGAGAATCTCAGGATAATGGCCTGAGAAGCAATCTGAAGGTCCCAATTCAGATGGCAACTCACTGGTGTCCTTCATTGAGTCACCTGCCCTCCCTGCTCCAAGATCCCCTCTGGAGGTGCTTCTAGCCCTGTGTTTATTTTTTTAAATTTATCTCATGCTTTACTTTCATTTTCATTTAGTTCAAAATATTTTCAAGTTTCTCTTGAGATTTCTTCTTTCACCTATGTGTTATTTAGAAGCATTTAATCAAAAATATTTTGGGATTTTCCAGCTATCTTTCTGTTATTGATTTCTAATCTAATTCCATTGTCGTCTGAGAACAGACCTTGTATGATCTTTTTTCTTTTAAATTTTTATTTACTTTTATTTGTATAAATTCATAGGTACAAGTGCAGTTTTGCTACATTGATATATTGCAGTGTGGTGAAGTCAGAACCTCCAGTGCATCTGTCACTGGAGCAACGCACATTGTACCCATCAGGTGACCTCCCAACATCCATCCCCCCTCACCCTCCCTACCCCTCCAAGTCTCCATTGTCTATCAAGCCCTCTGTTTAGAAACAGGTCATGCTAGCTCCATTTTACAAATGAGAAAACTCAAGAACCCAAGGACAGGCCAGAGTCGGACTGCCTTCTCCATCCTCTTCTCTTTCACTTCTCTAGACCCAGCTCTTTTTTTCTGGGCCCATCCTAGTTCAAGCCCTTTTGGCTCTATCCAAGTGCCAGCCTCCCCTTCTGAGCCATGAGATGGCCTTTTGGGATTCTGAGAGCACAGAACTGGGCTACATGAGGCAGGCCTCCTGCCAGAGAGCCCGGCTCCCCACATCTCCCCCACCAATCAGGAAGCAGAGGACATTAGCAGTGGCCATTTGTAGGAAAAAAATTTGATCGCATTCAAAAGACCAAGACCCTGACAGGAATTTAGGCCTCTCCCTCCTCCTGGGACTTTCTGATGGAAGGATTTGCACTTGGGCTTCAGCTGAGCTCAGGACAGCCCTGAAGGGGAAATCATCACACCTTGTTTCATAAGAGGGAAATGGCATTCCCATCTCCTTCAACAGGTTCAGTCCCCTCAAGCTCACGAGGCAGGGCTGGCTGGCCCTGTGGCCTTGAGCTTTGTTCCTGGCCTACAGGAGTCATAGAAAAGTCCAGACATTGGGATGGCCACCTCTTACACATGTGCCTGTGTACCCCAGAGAACCATGTTAATGGAGACTGTTCATTGTAATATTTACAACGGGGACTTTTGGAAGAGGGCTAGCAAGCAAATTATCACACATCCTTATGGTGGAAGTCAGCGTATCGTGGAGAATGATCACACACAGCACTTTCTATTGCCATCACTGCTCCAAGTACCATATACATTTTGTTTTAATCCTCAAACAAGCTTATGAAGTAGAGATTATTACTGGCATCACATTACAGATGAGGAAATTGCGGCACAGCAGGGTTAAGCCACTTGCCTGAGGTCACATAGTAAGTGACAGAGCTGGGATTTGAACCCAGACAGTCTGCTGCCAGAGCCTGGGCTCTTAACCACCATGCTATAGTGTTATAGCAAGATTTTCCTGGCTTGGAAACTGCTCATGATATACTACTATTCATGAAAAAAGCAAGTTACCAAACAGTATGAGTTGTATAATCCCATTTTTGTAGGGGGCGAAAAAAAGCATAAATCCATGTGAATAGAAAAACATCTGAAAGTATATATACCCAAAATGTAGTGCTGGTTTTTGGAGACATTGAAATCATGTGTGCTTTATGTTAGCTTTCTGCATCTGTGTATTTTCAAAGTTTTCTATAGTAAACACGCCAAGCTTTTGTGATAATAAGAATTGCTAACATTTATTTTCTACACATCTGACACTTTATGCATGACCTCATTTAATCTTCACAACAGCCCTATGACATGGACATTCTGATTTTCTTCACTTTATAGATGAGGAAACAGGCTCAGAGAGACTGTCTTACCCAAGGACACATAGCTAATAAATTGCGGAGCCAGGATCGAAGCCAGGTTGCCTGACTCCAAAGCTTATGTGTGTTAAATGAATGAATGATTGACTTAGCCATGCTTTAGCCAGGCATGCCCAGAGCAAGATCACACCCTTGGGGTGGACGTGCTTCCAACCTCCTACCTCACTGGTCACTGCCTGTGACTGAGCTTGACTCAGGTGAGGAGGGTGTGACAAGTATTCTCATAAAGCCCTGTTTTCACAAAAAGGCATGATTACACCTGAAAGCTGTGAGCTCTCCAGCTTGACTTACTACACCTGGAGGAAGCCTGACTGCTTGGACCAGAATGCTTTGGTCATAGCACCACTTGTCCACCTTCATTTCTCTAACTCTGGTTGCCAGGCATCTGACATATTTTCACGTTTGTAATAACCCTATGAGGAAAACAGAGGACATCACCTTATTTGACTCATAAGGAAATTGAGACTGTGGGTGATTTAGTAACTTGGGAGGCAGAATTGCAAAGCAGTTAACAGCACAAGCAGTGGTGTCAGGTAGATCTGGGTTGGGTACCAGCTCTGCCATTTATTAGCTGTGTGACTTTGGGTACTCAACATCACCTCTTTGAACAACAACAGTTTGCTCATCTGTAAAGCAGCTGCAATAATGCCGGTATTCACAGGCCTGAGGGGAAGATGAAATGCAATAATGTATGCAAAAGGGTTGGTTCAGTGTTTGGCATGCCAGAAATCGTAGCTGCTGGTTCAACAAATATTTACTGAGCACCTACTGTGGACTGAGCGCCTAGTGCTGAGGATACAACAGTGACCACAGCAGTCAAAAGTCCCTAATTCTCATCTTGCTGAGATTCTTATAGGGGAAGACAGACAATAAACAAATACACAAGTTAAAAAAATACTGTGTCGGTATCTATTCTGTAGTAAGTGCTATGAAGAAGACTGAAGGGGAGGGTGCACAAGAAACACATGTTAACGGGAGGGGAATGGGAATTGATCCAGCCTTTTTAAATAGGGCAGTCAAGGAAAATTTCCCTGAGAAGGGGACAGTGGAGTAAAGACCTGGGGAGGTGAGACAGGAGCAAGCAGGTACAGATGCGCCTCGGCTTAGGATGGGGCCGCGTCCCGATAAACCCGTCGTAAGTTGAAAACATCCTAAGTCGAAAATGCATTTAATACCCCTAACCTACCAAGCATTGTAGCTTAGCCTGGCCTGCCTTAAATGTGCTCAGGACACTTATATTAGCCTACAGTTGGGCAAAATCATCTAAAACAAAGCCTGCTTTATAATAAAGTGTTGAATATGTCGTGTAATTTATTGAATACTGTACTATAAGTGGAAAGCAGAATGGTTGTGTGAGTCCTTGAAGTATGGTTTCTACTGAAAGTGTGTCACTTTGGCACCATCGTAAAGTGGAAAAATCATAAGTCGACAATCCTAAGTCTGGTAGGAGGAGTGTTTCAGGCAGACAGAATAGCAGGTGCCCAGAGTGCTTTTTATTATGAAAATTTTCAAACATCTACAAAAAGCAAGTTGAAAGAATTGTACAGTGAAAAGCCATACACCTCCCAGCTACATTCAATAATTAACACTTTTCTGTATTCTGTTTTTGACACATCTACCCAAGATCCCCTGTGCTTTTTGTACCAAGTGACCTGCCTTGAAGATTTAGAGACAGAATATCTATAACTGCAGTCAGAAAATAGGGACTTTTTGCAAAAGTCAGAGGGAAAGAGCAAAAACTGCTTTTGACAAATCTGTCGGGAGAAGCCAACTGCGGGGACACCTCCCTTCCTTGATGAAAGCCTTTCTGTTCAGTGAGGAGCTTGGCCTTCTTGTCAAGCAGTCAGTCCCTGCTGCTTCCTCACTGGGGCAGGATCAGGACATGCAGGGGTTTGGGGTGCTGCTGAACCAGTCGCCACCCACACTGAGTTTGCCAACTGGTACACGCAACTGCCAGGCACAGGGATTGGTATTGCCTAGAAGTCTTTAGGGTTCATCTCGCTGACATCACCGGTGTCCTTGCGCAGTTTGCTGCCTGCTTTGCAGAGCCAGTACTGGGCTCAGGCCAGTGGGGTCACATCCATTTATCCCCCTATACAGGGAGTTCCTCTTTAAGGAAATCAGTTTATAAGAAGTACTGACTGCCAGAAAGAGCCCAGAACTCAGAACCAGAGGCGACCATGAGGGGAATGGAGACATCTGGCCTCTGGGGGTCAGGGGACCCTATCCCTTATTTGCTATTGGGGTAGCAGAGGGTTTAGAATCCTATTTGCCTAGAATTTTAGAATTGGAAGGAGACTTAGAAGTAAACTGGGCTAGAGTTTAGTGGTCAAACACCCAGGTGCTGAAGTTAGACTGTCTGAGTTTAAATCCCAGCTCCATTACTTACTAGCTCTGTGACCTTGGGCAAGTCACTTAACCTTTCTGTGCCTCAGTTTACTCATTGGTAATATAAGACTAATAGTACCCACCTCACGGTGTCATTAACTAAGTTCATACATGTAAGGTGCTTACTTAGAATAGTACCTAGCAATAAGTGCTCAATAAATGCTAGCTCTGAAAATGTATAAAGTAAAAGTAACCGATGTGTTAGTGGTTTGCAGCCAACTTTTTTCTATGTCTGTGCTAACGTATTGTTATTATTTTCTAAGAGTGGGAACATACTATACACACTGTTATATAACTTGCCTTTTCACTAAATGGCATATACTCTGCGCAACTTTTGATAAACCTTAAAACCACTCTCCTCTGGGTTTTTCTGCATATGTTTAGAACCATCCTTTCGGTAGCAAGTTTCGTGTCCTGTGGTTTACTTAACAAATCCCCTGCTATTGGCCATTTAGATTACTCTCAGTTTTTTTCCTTCTGTAAATAAAGCTATACTGAGCAAGAAGTGATTGATGCCAACTGGCTGTATGACATTGGGTATGACTTCAGCTATGACCTCTCTGGGTCTTGGTTTCTTCACCTAAAATCAAAATGACAGGATTCTACTGGGTTATTTAAATCTCCTGTGATCCATATGTGAATTGTTTCGAACACATCTCTGACAAGTAACCATCGGCTTCCACTTGCATTACTCCAGTGACAGGGTGCTCACCACCTCACAGTATTTCACTGGACAGCTGTAATGGTCAATAAAGTATCCACTTTCTGTCTCCCTGCAATTCCTAGCCTGGCTTTATTATCTGGGGCCTCACACATTCAGTTTATACTGAGTGGCCAGGGGTCGAGGCCAGTATAGAAGATACGGAAACTTCAATTCCTCCCTTCCTTCTTCCCTCTGCTTTTGTGTCTTCCTTCCTCCCTCCCTTCCTTGACACTTATGTACCAGATCTTCTTCTAGGCATGTGGATTGGGGCCACAGGGAAAGTTGGCTGCAGGGTCAGAAGTCGATTCCAGGCCCTAAATCCCATGCCAGGGGACCGTCCCCTACTGTGGGATGGGGATGCTGAGGCTGGTGGCCTTCCTCAGATGCACTGTAGTGCTCATACCCCAGGGAGAGTCCTGGGCTGCTGTGTGAGGAGGAGACCAGAGGCAGGAGCAGCTGCAGCTTGGGGCTGGATCAGGGCCCCCTCCAGGTTTTTACTAGAGCCAAATCCAGGCCTTCTTTCTCTTCCCCACCTACCCTCAAAATGCTTAGAAACAAGTAGGTGTAAATGCAAATTCAGAACTGACTGAGGAGTCAGTTCTGTGTGGGTCCTATCTGTATCCTCCCCAGGTATCCTTCTTTGTTTTCCTTTCCTTCCTTCCTTCCTTCCTTCCTTCCTTCCTTCCTTCCTTCCTTCCTTCCTTCCTTCCTTCCTTCTCATTCAGTACATTGTTAAGAGCTCACCGCGTGCCCTCTCTGTCATGTGGTAAGGTTTTAAAAAGAAAGCCCCCTCTGAGCCTCAGTTTCCCCATTCATAGAGTGTCGATCCATTCCCTGCTTTTCTTACAAGGATTCGGTGAAGATGGACTGAAGGATGAGTAAAGAAGGATTGTGTGGGTGTTGAGGGAATAGAACACCCTTTTTAAAACTGAGCACAGTGGAGACCTGTAGCAGGAACGCAGCAACTGCTTGTTGGATGAATGAATGAATGAATGTTGGAATCCACGCATGTCTTCCCCCTCCCCTTCCTACTCCCTCTGCTCCCGTGTTAGCTGCAGGGACAGGCCAGCAGGGCCAGCCTTGCGGGCTGAGATAAGGCCTTCGGCGGGCGTCTCCCCTATCGCTCCCTCAAGTAGGTGCAGAGGCGAGGGGTGAGGCCTGGTGTCAGCGGAACCCCTGCACCGAGGCAGCCACAGGATGGGCTCCAAGTACCCGCCGTCTCTCCAGTTCTGCCTGCCCCGGTGGGCCTTAGTGCTGGAGACAACTTTCATTTTCATCTTCTTTTTTTACACCTCCTATGACACGTCCTCGAAGAATCAGAAGACGCTCAGGGAGACCTATCGAGGTGAGAGTGCCCTGGAAAAGTGGTCACAGAGGCAAATAGCAGGGCCGGGGCTGGGGGAGGACTATGGTTCTCCAGGGGCACGGATGTTCGTTTCCACAAAATCTCCAAAGAAAGACATGCCCCAGTCTTCTCCACAGACTGTGCCAAGACCCAGCGAACAGTGCGGGCTCTCCATTAGGAGCAGCCTGGGCATCACCTCTTCCATGAAGGCTTCTTTGATTTGTCAAAGCAGAGTGAGAGGCATTCTTTTCAGCATTCCCTGAATTCCGTGTGCCAAACAGTCTTCATAATTCTCTCTGTGCTTTCCCTACTTCTCCCTCCTTAGTGGCAAGGAATTTCATGTTGTTGGGTTTTTGTCTTTTATTTCCTTTTTTTGGTCTTTCTTGCTCATTTCTATCCCACCTTTTTTTTGGAAGCTTTAGCCTGTTGCTTCCTTCCCCCCAGCCCACACCCCAGCCTCCTTCCTTAGGGCTGGGCCGTCTGCGTGCTGTCTGTAACTCCAGTGCCAGAAGGTACAGCCGCAAGGGAGGGGAGGATGGCGGGTATTTTATATTCAGCTAAAAATATGCCCAGACCGTGATGAGACAACTGTAAACAAGACAGATGTCCACTGTGGTGTGACTTTGCTTTTTTTTTTTGAAAAATTAAGATGAATTTCAAGCATCTCTGTGGGCTGATACGTTGTTTATGATAATGGATGGGCCTCCTTGAGAGACGTCCCTGAGACAGAGTTGAAGCTTAAGCCTGGTGAGTGCTTGCTTGTTCCTAAGTGACGTTAACTGACTAGTTAGCCGGAAGCAAAGGGAAGGCATCCTGGGGCCCATGGCCGTGACAAGTAGGACAGATGACTCAGGAGGGAAGCACCTACACCACTTAAGGGGCTGACCCAGAGACGGGCTTCAGCGCCAGACAAGTGAGATTTTAGTTCAGTTTGATTTACTTTAATACTTTTCAATCCAATCCAATCCAATTCATTCATTCATTCAACCATTTATTACATCCAATGTGGGGTCCAGACACGTGATGATTAGAGCTGCTGTTTACTGACCACTTACTACGTACCAGGCACTGTCCTAAATGCCTTACCTTGAACGCTCACAACAACTCTATGAGGTGAGTACTATTACAATTTCCGTTTTTCACATGAGGAAACGAGGCACAGTGATTTGCTCAAGGTCTCTCAGCCAGCAAGAGCACTGCAGACTTAAATTTAGGCATCCTACTTACTGTTTCCATGTGCTTAGCCATTCTGCATCATGGCCCCATTTTACAATGGAGTCGAGTCATTCATCTTATAACTAGTAGGTGTAGGAGCCACCATGTATAGTGTAGATTGGCTCCAGGTCTGTGTTCTTCACCCCTGCACCGTGCTACTAGCGTAGGTATGTAATGTCCTTGGAAACTCACTTTACATGGAAGCACAGAGGAGAGCCCGTGCCCCAGGCAGGGCAGACGATGGTGTCAGGGAAGGGTTCTGGAGGGAGGTGACTGCCCAGTGAGGTCTTGAAGGCTCAGTAGGAGTTACCCGTGGGAAGAAAGATGGCCATCCAGAGTGGGAGCACGGTGTGAGCACACACTGGCGTGACGGTGCTAACCGGGGCTTAACATTGCTGTGTTCCTGGAGCCTAGAGAGGGAAGCAGGGTGTGGTGGACCTGCTGGGTTGAGTAAGGAGTTTGGCCTTTGTTCTGCTGACCTGAGGGGAAGAAGGAGTGTGACAAGTTTGGGTTTGGGTTATGGGGAAAGCCGTGCCAGGGCTGGTGTAGGGGATGGGGGAAGGGAGCATGCCTTGAGGAATGAGATCAGTGTGGAGGTTGTAGTGTAGTATTGACCAGAGGGCTTCAAACTTCTGATTGTGCACGTGCCATTTTTTAAGCATGCACCCCATTTATATACTGAAGTACTGCTGCATTAATATATTTTGTACATTATAATACATACACACAAGTTAGAAAATTCAAAAGAGACCAAAATGAAATGTTTAATATTTTCAAGTTACTAATCATAATGGTATCAATCTCCAGGCAAGGTCCATTGTTACCACTAACAATAGTAGGTGCAAATCTACTCCTCGGAGTGTTCTTGATAATTTCCAGTTGTCTTGGGTGACTTGTCAAATCTGATTAGATTGACTTTGTTTTTTTACCCTCGAATGTGACTTACAAAGAACTTGCACAAGGAGAAGTATCACTCTGCTCTTTCCTTTTTTCTCACTTGGCTGCCATTATTGTTTTGCCTCCAATCTATGCTTTTTTGCAGAAGTCATTTAAGCCATTAGTCCATTTCGTGAAGGTTAGTTGAGTGAAACCTAGGTAATGTAATTTGTCAATACTCTCAATCTAATCCAGTCCATGCAAACTGGAATTGATTATTCAAACCTGCCAATTCTAAAAAGACATTTTTGAGACAATCAGGAAATCTCTGAATATAGCATGAATATCATTTGATATACAGAAATTATTGTTAATTTTGTTAGATGTGATAAAAACATGGTAGATTTTTTTTAAGACCCTATCTTTCAGAGAAACATATTGAAATGATGTGATATCCGGGTTTTGCTTTATGCCAGAAAAAAAAGAGAAAAAGTGGAGAAGGATAGTAAAAACAAGATTGGATTCATATGACAATTATCAAAGCTTGGAGATGGGTACATGGGTTCACCATGCTGTTCTCTCCGCTTTTGTGGATGCTTAAAATTTTCCATAATAGTTAAAATGTTTTAAAAACCCTGTCATTAGTTGCAACGTGACAAATATAGAGAAACACATATCAAACCCTTCAGAATGGCCCCAGTATTTCCTAAGGACACTGTCTTAGTACATTTTGTGTTGCTATAATGGAATATTTGAGGCTAGGTAATTTATGGAGAAAAAAGAAGTTTTATTTGACTCTCAATTCTACTGACTTAAAGATTGGGCATCTGGTGAGGGCTTCAGGCTGCTGCCACTCATGGTGGAAGGCAAAGGGGAGCCAGAGTGTGCAGAGATCACATGGTGAGAGAGGAAGCGAGAGAGAGACAGAGGAGGTGCTAGGTTCTTTTTAATAACCAGCTCTTTCAGGAATTAATAGAGTGGGGAACTCACTCACTATCCTCTACCAGAAAGGGCATTAAGCTATTCATGTAGGATCTGATCCCCAGGACCCCAACACCTCCTGTTAAGCCTCTCATCCAACCTTGGGGATCAAATTTCAATGTGAGATTTGGAGGGGACAAGCATCCAAACTACAACAGACACCTTTCAAAGCAAGGAGGCTCGAGGCTGTCAGACATCCTGAGCAAGTGAGGGTCAATCTGAATATTTCATACTTGCAGAGTTGCAAACTTCACCAAGTTCCTTTAGTGGTAAAATAGCCTAGATCAGTGGTTCTCAAAGTGTGGTCCCCAGACCAGCTGCCTCAGCACCCCCTGGGAACATATTAAAAATGCAGATTCTCAGGCCCCAGCCTAGACATAGTGACCAGGGACTCTGGGGGTGGGGCCCAGCAATCTGTGTTTTAACAAGCCCTCTAGATGATTCCAATGCACATGAAAGTTTGAGAACTCCTGGTGCTAGACTGATTCAAATCTTGCCTCAGCATCTTATTAGCTGTGAGACCTTGGGAAATTATACAACCCCTATCAGATGGTGATAGAACTTTTTCGTTAAGTTACTGAAAACATTAAAAAAATAACACACAAAGACTGACGAAAAAAGTGTTAGCTTTTATTATTTGTAAACTTTAATTTTTTAGGTCAAAAATAAATAAAACTAGAAGTGCTAATATTTTCTTCCAGCCACCCCTGCTGATTGTCTTGGGTGTCTTCTGAGGCATGAGTTCTTGCTCTAATGAACACTAGTCTGGATGACCTATGATGAGGCCAAATGGGCCAGGGCAGTGGAGGAGAAGCAGGGAGTCGGATTCCAGAGATATTTAGGAGATACAATCAGCTGCACTTGGTGCAAAGAGGAAGGAGCAGAGGATTGCTTGCAGATGTATGATGTGCATGCAGAGGCACCAGGTCCAGAGATGAGAGGCACAAGGGCAGGGACAGGTTGTGGGGTAAGTGAACAATGATATGTTCAATCTGAACTTGGAGTTGAGCTGCCTGAGAGATGCTTAGGGAAGCACAGTGTATCAGTTATCTATTGCTGTACAATGATCACCCCAAACTTAGTAGCTTAAAATAGCAACCTTTTTATTTACTCATGATCATGATTCTGGGGTTCATTCAGCAATTGGTCTGGGCTCAGCTGGGCAGTTCTTCTGTTGGTTTCACGTAGGGTCACTCATGCATCTACAGCCTGGAAGTTTGATTGGGGCAGGATGGCCTCAGATGGCCTCATTCACATGTTTGGCAGTTGGCAGTTCATTAGGGGCCATTACTGTAACAATCTACTGCCACAAAGAGCTAAACTAGGGCTGCCAAATTGGGGGACCATCCCGGGATTTGTGCTGTAGATACCACCCAGTGGCCCTCTCCCACCCCCATACTCTTCAGAGGCAGGGAGAAGGGCTCCTAGAAGACAAGAGGGATGTTCCCAATGACATGTAAATACCCCAAACCCTGGCACCTTCCGCATCTCAGCCCTGGGCTTCCCCTTTGGGAAACCTCTTTTTCTCTTCCCAGACTGCTTCAGGGATGAGAGTGGATGGGACTAGAGGCTGTGAGGGAGGAGGAGGCAGTGTGGGGCTCCATGGATGGCACCAAGGTCTTCCTAGTCAGCAGTGGGGAGCACAGTGTAGAGGTCAAGCCTGGAGCCCAGGGGACAAAAGCTGGGTCTGGCATCAGAGATGTTAGTGCTGAAATTTCTGCAGACCAGAGGGAGGGGCAAGAGTGGGGGTGGCACAGATCCAGAATCACAAGGGCACCAGGCTGGAGGAGGCAGCTGCCCATGGATATGTACTCAAGAGGCCTAACTGCTGTTATCCAAATGAACTCTTTGCAAGTGAACTCTTTACAACAGGCCTGGAGAGGGAACAGTTTTGCCTAAAGTCAAACAGCTGATAAGTGGTAGTCATGGGGTAATAACTACTAACACTCACTATGCACCCAGTGCTGGGCAAAGTAATTTGCCGGAGCCAGCAAGCTCAATGCCCACAGCAATCCATGGAGCAGGTGCCACTGTTTCATGCCCATTTTAGAGATCAGGAAGCTGGGACACAGAGACGGAGCCAGGCTCTCAACCCTGATGACCTGATTCAGAGACCCACACTATTCACCATTACACTACATATGCTACATGGAGAGGCAGGATGGTACAGTGGTTAAACCCAGATAGTTAGGCTTCAAATCCTGCCACCATTTACTAGCCGGGTGGCTTGGGCCAGTTATATTAACAGCACCTCCCTGTGGCTACCTTTCCCCATCCCTACGATGGGGACGATCAATAGTACCTACCGCATGAGGTCGTTGTGGGCTGTAAGGCACTTAGAACAGTGCCCGGTATGTGGAGGGCACCCTCTGTGTGCCTGCCATTACAATGATGGTAATTAATGCCTCATCTCTCATGGCTGGACTCCCAGGTTAGACTTTCTCCAAGTCGTGGGGCTGTCATAAACTTTTCCTGAAGGCCTGCTTTAGACTGTAAAATTCTCCTCTGGTCCTAATCACCGGGGGCCCCTGTAGCACATCCTTATCACCCCTGAGCACCTTAGCATCCATCAGCTTATCAGACCCGTAGCTGATGTGGGTGCCGGACCAGGCTCTGAGAGGTGGAGACTGCCACAGTGGGGCTGCTCTGAGCTGGGACCCAGCCCTGGGGCAGGGCCCAGGTAGTGAGATGTAAGAGGAGTAGGTATGAGCCCAGAGCCCCAGGAGGCCGGGGAAGGAAGTGTGAGGAGGCAAGAGCCCGGGAAGAGGAGGCCTGAAACCAAATGTTGTTTCCTGACCAGCCTGGGTGCATGGGCTCTGTCAACAGCTCTTGGAAACTGCTCTCCTAATTCCATCTTGTTGGCTGAAACACAATTTCTTCCTCAGGGATAGCATGTGGTCTTGGGGAGCAAGGCCCTGAGCTCTTATACCCAGAATTGGGGCAGCAGGTATGTCTGATAAAGTCCCCCACCCAGGATCCTCTGACTTTCTAATCTTTAGGGCCCCACCTCTGCCCCACCTCCCACCAGGAGGTGACTCTCCTCTCCCCACCCTCCTAATAGCCCCCTCCTTGGAATATTTCAGAGCTGTAAGGGACTTAGAGAGTATCTAGTCCAACTCCTATGTGTTACAGATAGGGAAATTGAGGCCCAAAGAGGGCAAGCGACTTGCCTAAGGTCCTTTAGCAAGGTGAGTGAAAAAAGAACTAGGGACAGCCTAGCCTGAGAAGGGCACTGTTCCAGGAGTTCAGAGCTGAGCTCTGGTGCTGGTGTGCTGTGTGGCCTTGAGAAAGTCACAGGCTCTCTCTGGTCCCCTTCTATGAAATGAGAGGGAAATGGAGGGATCTCCTTACTCATGGAATCTTCAGGAAGTCTGGACCCTATGCATATAGCTTTGCAGCAAAATGGCAGATACATTTTTGTTTAACAGTGTTTAATAAAAGGTTGAATTTGAATATCTCCAGTGGGGCATGCAGCCTCCAATTGGCCACAGGCCTCACTGCTCCCAAATGTGCACCTTCGTACACATATTTCCTCCTCGGCTCCTGAAGGAATTTGAGTGATCCCAAAAGGAAAATGTGCCCACCCCAGCCCCACTCTAAGAGGATGCCAGCAGGCGATGGAAGCATTCCCTGCCCCTCCCTCCCCCCATGTCAGAGGAGGTACGGACAGTCGAATCCTCCCTAATGCCCACTTCTCTCCCGCTCTCCAAATCCCCAGGTCCTATGGAGGTCCTTGGGGGCCTCCTATATCCTGATGTTGTCAGATTGATTTAGGAATATCCATACCCACCCAAGTCCTATGTGCCAGACCCTGTGTATTTTTCAATGGAGGTGAATTTAAATGGACTTTGTAAATCCAAGGGGCTTTCTGGAGAAAGCTCTCTTTGGAGAGTTCTGATAATCAGAGCTTCCTCAGTGTTATCCAAATCAGGGCTGGAGACCAGTGGCAGGTGAGTCCTTGTTGCTGTGATTATCATAATGATGATGATGATGAATTGCCACCGTTTGTTGAATGTTCTCCATGTGCCCGGTACTGTACCAAACACTTGAACAAAACATTATTTGCTTCAGATTTCCCGGCTCCCTCTGAGCTGGTATAATTGCTCATGAGGAAAGTAAGCACTGTATAAAACCACAGGGCCATGAGGTTGAAACATATAAATTATCGTTTTTATAGGTCAACATGGTCAACTGTTGGCAATCTAATAAGGTTTAACTTAATAGCACTTGATAAAGCTGAGATCAGACAGAGCTGTCTGAATTTGAAGCCCATGCTTTTTTCCTTTTTTAAAAAATTGTTGGCCGGGCGCGGTGGCTCACGCCTGTAATCCTAGCACTCTGGGAGGCCGAGGCGGGCGGATTGTTTGAGCTCAGGAGTTCGAAACCAGCCTGAGCAAGAGCGAGACCCCCATCTCTACTAAAATTAGAAAGAAATTAATTGGACAACTAAAAATGTATAGAAAAAATTAGCCGGGCATGGTGGCGCGTGCCTGTAGTCCCAGCTACTCGGGAGGCTGAGGCAGGAGGATCGCTTGAGCCCAGGAGTTTGAGGTTGCTGTGAGCTAGGATGACGCCA